>JAFEMH010003012.1:0-225000 GCA_022495995.1 Adenophora triphylla var. japonica
CCAGTCTTTACACCCATCGCTCCCAATATCTGTGCGCGGTAGCCCCATTGGACCATCTCGAGGATGCCAATATCCTCAATATCCTCCGGGTTCGTCCCGGGTGCCTATCTACGAAGATCCCTAGCAACAGGGACAAACCCCGTCTGATTCGAGAAAAGGCTCCGTATATGCTCATATACCCAGCGTTCCACCTCCAATCACCACCGCTCACGTGGTAGCACCGGCGCCGAGCCTCACGAGTCCACACTTGGACCCAACCTTAGCTGGATGGTCGAGCAAATGAAAGACACGAAAGCCGCCATGAGCGGCTCAAAGCGGGAAACGCTCGAATCCACGAGATCAGGGAATGGTCACGCCTCTCCTGCCCGAGTTCGAGAATGCCGGAGATGGACCGATTCGATGGAACCGAATGTCCTCAAACGCACGTCGACACTTACGTTCTCGGCATGAGAGCAAAAGGAGCAACCCTCCGGCAAATGGCCGACCACTTCCGGCGTACGCTCAAAGTTCGGCGTTACGATGGTTTCGAGGTCAAGCTGCGGATCGCCACACACAGGAGCAGATCGGTAACATCTTCTGGAGGCAGTACGAGATCCAACTTAGAGTGGGAAACAGAGTCGCGAGGACTTAATCACCCTTTGAGCGAAGCGGATGAAAGTGTTGGGGAATTCTACAAGAGATGGAGTGGAAACTCTCAGAGATCATGGAGCCGCTCTCCAAAGACGAACAGATGCGGATCTTGAAGTCTGCTTAAGACCGTCCATCAGAACTCTCATCGATCACAATTTCTTCCCGGATCTCAGGGCCATGGTCAATGCAGGCTCACGGTTCGAGAAGGATCTCAAGGAAAAGTTGGCTCTTGCCACGGCCCATACGAGATACCGCTCAGCAGTGCATTCAATCTGCACCGGCCCCGGCAAAGGGAAAGATACGTCTGTCAACTACGTCCATCGGGGACAACGGTCGGAGTAACGAAACCCGGTCCCGCAAAGCAACGGTTCTACTCGAAGCGGCACTGTCGTACACTTCGACAAGTTGGACATGCCAGCTGAGCAAGATCTTTGGAAGGGTTAATCGGAGGGTCTCCTTAAGCCCGTTGCCAATTACAAACCCAAAGTTCCGTAGCCAATGCGGACAAGAGCAAATCTTTGCGCCTTCCATCGGTATCACGGCCATACCAGCGACAAGCTGTTTGGGGTTACGATACGAAATCCAGAACTTGATAGAAGAAGGCAAGTTAGAGCGCCCCCGTGGGCCCAATACGATCGGGAATCCCTTTCAGAACAATAACGGCGTGAATTCCATTGAGTGGGTGCCCAAGAAGAGTGCCACGAGAACCCGTTTCTCCGCCTCTCTCGTTTGGATCCTCCTCTAATGTCCACATCGGCTACGATGTTTGCGGCTCCGCTTTGCACACTGGGTACGAGTCTCGGCTGTCGGAGCAATCCTCAGAAAACGAAGAAGAAATCCTCTCAGCAACGGCGAGAGAAAGATACGAAGGCTGGAGATACCGGTGTAGGTACACTTGGAGAACCCTCAGGGAGGTTCGACTACTACGTCTTGTACTCCGGCCAGGTCCTCTTTGCCTCCGAGGCCATGCGGCTTTAGAGCAAACGGGGGTGGGAAAGCCGAAAAGTCCAGTGAAACCAGAATTCGAGACCACAGGACACGGAATACCTCGAGATCTTGGTAATCTTGCGCGATCGAAGCCTAACCCTCCGCGGGATCGGCCAAGATTCAATTTGTCCGGCTTAGAGCTCGGACCAGGCAAAGGAAGATCAAGGTCGGCTTAGCGATCGCACTCGATCAATGTGCTAACCAGGCGGCAACCGCCACGCGGGCGGCCTCAACACACTCACGAGGTTCCACGAAGGCTTTACCTCGCAAGAGGAAGACGAAACGGATGGGTGGATGACTCTCCTTCTACGGATAGAGAGCGAGATCTACGACTCCCGCCTATATGGCGGCATGATCACGTTACGTGACGAAGACTTACCGAGAGACGCCTCGGGGCACAACGAAGCTCTGTACATCACTCTCAAACTCAACACCATATCACTCCCGGAGTATTGGTAGATAACGGGTCAGCCGTTAATGTCCTCCCTCTCGGCATGATGCGAGCTCTCCGCATCCATGAAAGCCATCGATACCGTCTACTCGGACTATCGAGGCCTACGACAACTCGTCTCGTCCCATCACAGGGACGGTGACTCTGGAACTACAGTTTCGAAACCCCAAATGGTGCCGGCAAAATTCCACGTGATGGACATTCCATCCCGAATTCACGGCTCTCTTGGGACGCCCTTGGCTACACCACATGAAAGCCGTAGCTTCCACTCTCCATCGGTGCGTCAAGTTCATTAACCGGCGGGGAGATCTTGAAGTCATCAGGGGATAGTTTCCTCATAGGAAACGAAGCGAGCAGTGGCCAAGCGTGTCCGCACTCGAGCACGGGGTTACCTCCTTCGAATCAACCAAGGGACTACGGGGCAAATCTCATCGAGAATCCCTCGGAGTCGGAGATGCCAACTATGTAAACGTACTCGAGCGGGCGGACCACAGAGCGATCCGATACATCAAGTTCAGCTGTCGTTTCCAACATTTGGAGGCGGGTGGAAGGAAACGGCGAACATCGCCATGATGCGGGCACATAAACCCCTGTCTCCGCTCGGAGATTTGTCGGCATTCTCCAAACTCACTCTACGGCCCCGCCCAGTGAAGAGATCTTTGTGATAAAGGTCAGCAAGCACCGTCATTCTCGTGATGAATGCATGGAAGTCGTATGGGATGTCCTCACGAGGAACTACCCATTGCACCCCTTTTCTCCAACGAAGAGCATGATGTTTTCCTAGTTTTGCTCCAACAACGCAGCCGGACGCAATACGTCCCTACACACACAGATTGAGCGATCGAGATGACGATGAATCTGGACTCTCGGAGTCGAGGACGCGCGGACCCGCAAGCGGACCTCTGCATTCACATGCTCGGTTTTGAGGACGGAACTCCTTCGATCGGGTCACCTACGACCAAGGTTCCAATACCATGGAAATTGTCAAGCTCAATGTCGGTACGGGCGGCTATCAGATAATTGGAAGCACGTGATTCACGCAAGCGAGGAATCCCTACGATCAAGTAAAGGGCGGCGACTTCGTCAATATCATCTATTCCGAGATATCTGATGAAGCCGAGGATCCGGTCCTTGTTATCGGATTACGTAACACCAAGGTCACCCTTGATATTTGCTGCTCATGGTAAACGAGGCCTTGGCCAAGCGAGCTCGAGCTCATCCCTACTTCCAGTACCGGCCCGGTGGCAACCGGCCCGTGCCGTCGGTCAAGCTTATACCCTCAAGCGCCGCGAGGCCAAGGGCGGCGACGAAGGAGACCAAGCTCCTCACCTGCTACAAGTCGAGATCAACCTCGGGAACGCTTCACGGCCACCCGAAAACATGCGTGAAAGTCTTCCCCGCAAGGCGAGTCGGCCTCAGACACGAGGAAATGACCACCTCGGCATCAACATGCTTCGGTTCGATTCTACTCCCGGTCGTCACGGCCGGATTCGGACATCACGCGGTCATTGCTAGCTTTGATAGACTTGGCGATCGAGCGAGATCACGAGACCGTCAACATTGCGAGAATTCAATACCCCGTAAGTCAATCAACGAGATATGGGCAAACTTCTTGGTGATCGAGATCAAGGAAGGCCGCATGGAATGTCCCGATCCGACTTCCTTCGTCAATGTAATCCAAGTGTTCCCGCCATTCGGCGATTTGAATGTAATCACGGTTACGGACACTAGCCGGACGATGCGCACCTACGGAGGCGCCTAGGTCTCGCAGGAAAGCTCTCATGGAGCTAGCCGCTCAAGAAAGTCGTCTTTGGGACGAAGACCAAGCTCGAAAGACCTACGGGGACCAAGCCCTTAAAGTGTCACGGGCGGCTTCGGACGAGAAAGCTAGAGGCCACTCTAGACCGGTTCGACCTCAAGAGTTTTGCTCATGGCAACTTCCACGACTACCGTCTGTTCTCATCCAACCCCCTCTGCCGGCAAGGGTGGTCAACGGTCCCAATGACCTAGGAGATGGAACGACACGGCGGAACGAATCCCGGCGCGTACCTTCCCGAGGAAAGCAAGTTCTCTGTGAAAGCGACGATGAAGACGATGAAACCATTCTCTTCCAAGCCGGGCATGAAGTCAACAAAACCGGACTCCCAAGGGTCACGGGAGGATGGGAACGGATCATTACCGCACTCAAATTGAAAGGCCAACTCGGGGAGGAAGGTCTATTTAAAAACGAGGAGGAGGATGGAAATTCGTCTCGAGCAACTACTCGGGGAAATTCCACGATCTACGGCCTTCGTTTACGAAACGATCAAGCGGGACGGCAACCGGTCACATGGGCGAGATGTTCGGGAAGCCGTGTACTCACCTTCCGACATACCCGCCACTCGAGATAAAGCGAGAGGAGAAAACTCTCCCCGATGGAGGTTTACCTAGGCGCCGCACGCGGTTCAAAGAAGCACGGCTATTCTCACATGGGAAGAAACGCGGCGCTAACTCTCGACGCGAGCTCATTGCAAGAAGGTTGATACGGGCCCGAGTGGAGGAAAACTAGCAAACCACGAGTATCGCCGGACCCAACTCGGAATGCCCTGAGTATGCTCGGCCAAGAAGGAAAGGAACGCGATATATCGTGAAGAGATCAAGGAGACCGTTCGCTTGAGCCGAGAACTCTCCAGCCTCCCGGAGGGTTAGCGCACGGTTCGGTTCGAGGCAACCATTGTTGTGCAGCGACATTCGAACAAGCTGCGTCAAGCGCAGGCTACCTCCCGCGAGAGGCACCTAAGCCGGTATCTGGGGACGAGAATCCGTCAAGCTGCCGAAGCTCCAGGAATTCATCCACAATCAATGAGTTGAGGAAGACGCATGGCCCTATGCTACGAGGAATCCTCCTCTAACTATGGCTCAACTCGGAGCGGCTGTTCGAAGGGACCAAACGATGTCGGCGTTCTAACCCGATCGGGTCAAATCCATGCATTACCACCTAAGGCCACCAAAAAGCCGACGGAGCGAGTGCAATCCGGCCGGCCCGAAGACGCAAATTCCTTGAAAGAGGACCCGATCCTCACTCGGCTCAAGCGAGACTCGGGCGAACATTTCCCTTTGGTCTCTGCTCACCTCCTCTTATCCTCACAAGCTCAAGCTAGAGGAAAGCTGGCCCGTACCATGGTCCCCGTGGGCCATGACCCCGAGATGAAGTCATTCGGATGATTGGCAACATCCACTATGGCAACATTATCACCTTCACTGATTTGGACCTTCCAAAATTTGGGGCGATCACAATGAGCCGCTCTACATCACGATCCAGTGGACGGCGTCGCCTTCCCGCGTGTTGGTGGACGGAGGTTCGGAATGAATGTCTTGCCCGCCAAGATGATGGACTGCTTGATATCAAGCCCGAGATCTTAAGCCTTCGGTCCACCTTTGTCGAGGCCTATGACTCTACTTCCCGTACGGTTCTCGGGGTTGCTACTCTCAACATACGGTTCGGCAAGCGGGTGATCCCCTGAATTCCAAGTGTTGGACATTCCAATCACTTTCACGGCCATCTGGGCGTCCACTGGCTGCATCAAATCAATGGCGTGGCATCCACCCTTCACCGGTGCCTCAAGTTCATGCAAGGCAGAGCTAACCACGGTCTACGGCGACGGTGTCACCACCGAGGGGACCGGCACCAACGACATTCCGGTATTGGAAATCCAAGCATAATGACGACATGCCATTAAGCTGGATTCACTCACGGAGACCTCAAGATCCAAATATGCAACGTGGACCTTCCATTGTCTCACGACCGATTCCTCCCGCCATGAGGATGATGAAACTCATGAACTTCATCCCGGGGCGGGGCTCGGCAAAAAGGCTGCCAAGGCCAACACCAAGTTATTGAAGTCAAGGACCACACCACGGTCCGGGGGCTTGGCTACGTGCCAACAGGGCGACATCAAGGAAGACAAAAGGCTCGCCCGCACCAAGGCGGCGGCCCGCAAAGGGAACCTCAGACGGCACACCCAATCTCCGACCTTACGGCTTTGACCTCGCTCATTACTTCACCCAAGGGAACCGGCGGGCGGGGACCCAGAGGGAACCCAGCGGCGAGCGAGGGGACCGGCAAGGGAGCAAACAGCCCGAGCGAGGGGACCGACGGCGGAGCAAACGGCGGGCGAGGGGACCGACGGTGGAAGCTGATGAAGATGAGAAAGAAGCGGGGATAGTCGGCACCAAGACTACGGGAAGAATGGAACGGCTAGCACGGGACCTCAGCGTTTGAGAGGACTCGAGCTAATCCGATAAGGAGCGTTCCTCGACATCACGGCTCTACTGGACCAAGCGCCACCACGGTCCGGCATGAGTACACATTCAAGGAATCCCGAGACTTGGAGGAGCAACTCAAGGTACTCTCCATGGGAAACAAGTTGTTCGGATCGGCCGCAGAGGCCACATTCGAGACGGTAAATCCAAAGCGAAGGAACCCGGGAATTCATAGAAGACGCTCTCGGTGGACCGGCTCTACGAGTGCGTTTGAAGAAGTCATGGAGTTGCCCAACTTGATCGGCGGGGCTCAGACAACGGCATAATCGCCATGATAGGGACGGCGGGAGCCAAGCCTCTCGATCCCCGCACCCTCATCAAGCATCCGGCAATGCCAGCTGAAGAATTGGGTAACTTTCACCGGACGAGGGCAAGCCGAGGCGAATTGGAAGACAAGGCGGGCCCGCGCCCACATCTCCCTAAACCCGGTCTCAAACCCTCTGAGTCGGTCCTTGTCGAGTCCGATCCTACGAGTCATCCAACGGCCTTACGCAGGAGGACTATAATGTTGTAGCCAATCATGTATTCCCGTTCTTGTTTAATGAAAAGTCGACCTTTCGGAGTATCCTCTCATTGCCACTTTAACAAGCGATAAGTTAACAAACAACTTAAAAGACGTTAATAATCCAATTGATAAAGAAGCGAGACACATTAAGCGAACAATACATTAAAGAAGTTCTCGAGCGTGTAGTTGACCAAGAGGACAACCGGGCCCAAGTTTGCCGAAGAGGTTATGACCAAAGTGAACACAGGGTCGGTGCAAGAGCCTAAAGAGACACAAGTGGGCGGTTTCTTCGCCGATGCGAGAAAAAGAAGCCACGATAAGCCTCCTCAGGGAGTATGTTGACGTGTTCGCACAGTCATACCGGGACATGCCGGGACTCGATCCCTCAATCGTGGAGCACGAGAATTCCCTGGATCCGAATCCAAGCACATCAAGCGAAGGCTGCGCAAGATCAAGCGAGTGGTCCTTGCAAGTTAAAGAAGAAATTGAGAAAATGCTCAGAGTTGGTTTCATCGAGTGATTGAGTACCCGACTTGGCTCTCCAACATCGTGACGGTCACCAAGGCCAACGGAAAGGTCGAGATCTTTGCGTAGATTTCCGGGATCTCAACAAGGCCAGCCCTAAAGATGATTTCCCCATTGCCTAACATCGACATCTTTGAGTCGACACCACGGCAAATTTCGAAGTAAAGTCCTTCGTGGACGGGTTATTTGGATACAACCGAGATCAAGATGTCCAGGAGGATCGAGGCCAAGGCGCCTTCACCACTCCATGGGGGACATGCATTACACGGTCATGCCGTTCGGTCTAAGAACGGCTGGGGCTACTTACCGGCGGGCTGCACGACCCTCTTCCATGACATGATACACAAAGAAATCGAAGTATATGTCGACGACATGATCATCCACTCCGAGGGATCGGACATGCGGCACATGACGGATCGAGGAAGTTCTTCAACGAGACTCGAGAAAACACTCCATGAGGTTGAACCCGGCAAAGTGCACCTTCGGCGTCAAGCGCGGCAAGATGCTTGGGGTACATGGTTACGAAAGAGGTATCGAAGCCGATCCCAGGAAAATCAAGGCCATCATCGACATGAAGCCGCCTCAAACCACTGACAGTAAAGAGCTTCATGGGAAGACTTGATTACATCGGTCGCTTTATCAACCGGTTGACATCTCTCTGCGAGCCCATGTTCAAGCGATGAAAAGAATGCCGACATCAAATGGGACTCAGGAGTGCCAAACGGCTTTCGAGAAGATCAAGACCTACTTGGTTAATCCCCCAGTGCGTGCCCGCCACATGAAGACAAGCCACTACTCACTGTATCGACGGTGACGGACACGTCAATCGGAGCAATGCTTTGGCACAAGAACGAGAAAGATTCCAAGGTTGAGCATGCAATCTACTTCGTAAGCCGAAAGCTTCAAGGAAGTGAACTCGGCTACTCGGCATCGAGAGAAAACTTGTACCGCCTTGGTATGGGTAGTCGGGAAAGCTGAAACACTACATGCGGTCGCATTCGGTGCTCTGGTCTCCAAAGTGGACCCCGTCCAGATATCTCTTTGACAAGCCATCCTTGTCGATGCGGCTAGCCAAGTGGTCATTCTTCTGGTGAGTTCGACATCAAGTACATGGTCGGAAAATCAACAAAGGGCGAGTAATGGCGGATCGGCTTGCCGACTTCGGCGGTGAACCTAAGGGTCACGATCCGCAATTTCCGGACGATGGAATCTTTTCACTTGACGGCGCAAACCGGCGGCAACTCTTCTTCGATGGGGCAGCCAACAAGAAGGGAATGGCATTGGAATGCTCCTTGTCGATCCCAGGGCGAGCATACTCCCATAGCCGTCAAGGCGAATTTTGAAGCAACCAACAATGCGGCGAGAATCTGAAGCTTTGTGCGGCGGGTTTGGAAGCCGCCCTCGAGCGCAACATCTTAGAGCTGGATGTATATGGAGACTCGGCATTGATCATCAATCAAGTATCCAACAAATGGAAGACGGTAGATTCCGGCCTTCGAAGTACCACGCGTACATGGAGGAGCTCATTGCTCGGTTCAAGGACATCTCTTTTCACTATTTGCCAAGAGACGAGGAACCGCCGCGAGGCACAGCAGCCCTCGCCTCTCTTGTCGAAATTCCCGAAGGAAAGCGGTAAAACCCCTCGAGAATAGGCGGACGGGAAACACCCGCCTATTCTTTGTGAGATCGAAAAAGAAAAAGAAACGATCGACGAACCTGGTACAATCAAATTTACCGGTACCTCCAAAGCGGAGAAGCTTCCTTCACAAGTGAAGATGGAAAATACAAAGAAGGGATCAAAGCCAAAAACATGATGGCATTAAAACGCACGGCATCCCATTTCGTCATTAAGGGGTATGTTGTACAAGAAGCGCCACGAGGACCACTCCTTCGGTGTGTAAACAAAGAAAAAGCCGGCGAGCTAATGAGCGAAGTTCACAACGGAACTGCGGTCCGCACATGAACGCCCGAGCATTGACACGAGATCATTCTCCGTATGGGATACTATTGGATATCAATGGAAACAGGCGCATCCGGTTCGTCAGAAGGCTGCGACAAATGTCAACGGTTCTCCAACCTCAATCACATCCCTCCTCATGAACTCTATTGCATGACTACGCCATGGCCTTTCGCCACATGGGGAATCGACGTCATCGGCAAGATCACTCCTCCGAGGGAGCAATGGTCACGAGTTCATTTTAGTCGCGATCGACTACTTCACCAAATGGGTAGAAGCCGGATCGTACGAGTGCTTGAATTCTAAGAAGGTGGCCGAGTTCATCCGAGAGAACATCATGTGCCGATACGGAGTGCCCAGCGAGATCATCTCAGACAATGGGACCCACTTTGAAGGAGATTGTGACCAACTGCGGCCGGGTCGAGTCACACGTCACGGGTCTTCTCCTTACGAGACCACAAACCAATGGTGCGGTAGGCGGCCAACAAGACTCTCGCCATGATAATCGGAAAGATGACCACCGAGAGGTCGGGAGGCGGCGAAAAGCTACATCTAGCCCTGCAGGGATACCGAACATCGGTCGAGAACCGCCACGGGGAGACTCCGTTCGCACTTACCTACGGAATGGAAGCGATGTTACCCGTGGAATTAGAAATTCCATCCCTCAGGAGTCCTCTTGGAAAACGGGATCAATGAAGTCGAATGGCTACGAGCCGTCACGACGAACTTGCTCTACTCGACGAGCGCGAGATTGAAAGCCATGGAACACACTCGAGCCTACCGGAGCGAGAATGGCACGAGCATTCGACAAGAAAGTCAAGATCCGAGACATCGAGAGAAGGCGACTTGGTGCTAAAGGAAAAGCCTCCTACGCGAGACCAATCCCCTCGGAAAGTGGGAGCCTACTGGATAGGACCGTTCGTGGTACAAAGAATCTTCTCAGGAGGAGCCATGAAGCTAGCGAGACTTGGACGGAAACCCTTTCGTTAACCCCGTGAACGGAAGCAAGCTCCTTGAATGCTTCGTTTGAGGAAGAGCACGAGTCAACTCACCTTCCCCATACACCGTCCCCCTCGGTAAATTAAAGTGCTAAAGAGTAATACCCATTGGATACATTCCCGCTAATGATCCGGGTAAAAAACAGTCGCACTTCTTTTGTCTTTGTTTTTCTCAAATTCACCTAAAGTGTCGAACTACGGTGACACAGGCCCCTTAGTCCAATTGTAAAAGGGAACGTAGGCGGCCATCTTTGGTTCGGTCTAAAAAACAAAAAAAAAAATACAATAAGCATCAATTGCTTGTGTTTCGAAAAACTCTTTTCATTTAACCTACAAATTCATAACGGTTAAAACATTCTTTGATGAGTTCAAGCACGGTCAACTCTTGACTCGCTACACGCTAGCAAAACTACAATAAAACATTAATCAATTAATGTGTATGCAATGACAATGGGTGGATACTACGGGACGGCAAGGTCAACCTAGTTTCCCGTACTAGGTCCTTCATCCTTCTTCCCCTTCCCTTTTCCCCGGCGAGTGTTCTTCACCTTCGCGGGAAATATTCGGTAGGCCTTCTACTGGCTCGGGGACCCCTTCCGACGCCTCCGTCAAGCTGTGGCTGTCAACACGATCCTTTCTCTGGCTCTGTCTCGAGCCGCCTCGCTTCGAGCCATCATCATAGTGCTTTGATTGGCCTCCCGTCGGCACTTGCCACATAATCGGCCATGGCATCGCCGATACGATTCCCGGGGTTAGCCCTCGCCTGTCCTCCTCAAGGTCGAGGCATCCGGGTGATCGGCACCCAGCGGCTCACTCCGTCTCCACAAGATAGCCATCTGTGTCTCCCATACACTCTTCGTACCGGTTCGAATCTGCGTCGACGAGCAGTGCCCTCTCTCCGGTGAAAGAGAACCACTGGCGGGAAAGGACGTGTATTGCCACCACGGGTGATCGGCAATAGCGTCGAAGGATCCTCCATCCGCAGAGATCCCACCTCAAAGGTAGCGGCATAACTCGAGATCGATCGGTGGCACACTGCTCCGGCCCGTCTTGCCGCAAGAACCAATGATGGAATATAGAAAGACGTGCGAGACGGCCCGGCACTCGACGATCAACGGACCCTCTGAGCGGTCCTGCAAGTCTGTAACTTCCAATGGGGAACCCACCATCGCAAGTGATGCGTGCAAAGTCGGCCATCGAGCTCCGGCTCGGCTGATTGCCTCCTATCACCGGAAGGGACGTCGCGAGAAAGACCAAGCGTCACGGGACATTGGCACCTCGGGCATCATCTGCGGCCTCTCCCTCGGCCACATGGTCGGCATAGCGGGACTCCCTCCCCACATGTATCGGGTACCGGTCGCCATCCGGCCTATGCCCGAGGAACGTCTCGCCCAAGACCCAATGGCACGATGTCTCCTCCACTCCGGCCTTTGCCTCACCGAGGTCCGATTACCTTTGTGATGGCACACACCCGAGACGTGAATGTGAACGAGTAGCAATCGCGCCTGAAGCAAACGCGTCCCACGAAAGACGCTCCCCTCGGCTCAGGCAAATCTCTCGGGCGGTCCCGAAATGTCAACGTAATCGGTATCTGTACCGGCATCCGCATGCTTCTCCGGTAGAGATACCCAACAAAGACACTAGCTTCTCAACGGTGGCCATGCCACCGGCTATACGGAAGAACTAGGTATTCCGTCTCGGGTCCTCCCAGAATGGCCGGAAATCTTCAAACGTAGGAGTGACTTCGTTGTACGAAAAGGCTGTACACGTTCCTCCTTACGTCCCGAGAACCGAGACGCGGCTCTCAAAAGATCCCAATCTGCGCATGAGCTCCTTAAGCCCAAGCAGATTTAATCCCGTAACGACCTTCGAAAAACCTTTTGTTACGCCTCGTGTGGTTCCGTACCCACGGCGAAAGTTGTCCAAATATCGCTCTTGCATCAGAGACGATAACTTGGGAAAGGGAGCCATGTCGGAAGGTGAAGAAAACCTTAAGAAAGGGAAAAGAATTCAGCGGAATGAGCAAAAACAATGCGCGAGTTCTTACAAATTGCAAAGCTGAAGCGCAATTTAAAGAATGCGGAAATTCAATTCTAGTCGGCCGGACTCCCTCTGCCGATTGACTTGGTCAACTCTGCGGCCAGTGCCTTAAAGTTGGAAACATTTCCAAACCATGCCTGTTCACTCTTATGAAATCTGCGTGCACCTTTTGATTTCATTCAGCAATGTCAATATCCCTTCCGCCCAGGGCTCGTGCAACGGTGCAAATAATTAAAAATTAGTGCATACATGCTTAATTTTTGACCCGTTCAATTTTTAATGCATTTCTCCTTTTTATTTATTTTTGATTAACCTATTTGCTTATTTGCCGAAAATAGCGAAGGTGATCACGAGAATAAATATGCGAAATACGGAGTTCCGCCCCACGGGCGCCTTTTTGCAAATACGGTTCAAATCAAAAATTTGTTCACGACAAATACATGCATTTTGTCTAAACAAAATAGTAAAGAAAGAAAGCGATAAAAAGGGGACTACTACGAGTCACGCTCGTCATCCGTACACTCGACGTCTTGCTCACTTGCCGGATGCATCGCAAACGGGAACTCGCCGAACTCCTCCAGTAGGGAATAGGCAAAGGGCCTCCTCGGAGTACGCGAACTCGAGGACTCCCCCTCTCGCGCCCGAGTGCGCGAAGAAGGAGCTCCCAAATCCGGCCGTTCCGCCGCGAGCGGCCAAACCCTGTGTGAAGTCCTCCCCACCGAGTGTGGGAGCGGGCGAACCCCTCGGCCTAGACGGCCCCCGATCGCGGACGTCCACGCTCCTCAGGAGGCTGCACCGCATGAACTCCACGAGCCTCCTGGCGTGGCGGACCACCCGTCCACCGGCCTCGTGGCCTCATTGTACGTACGGCCGGATACTGCGAACCGGGAAAATCATCGAAGCGAACGAAAAGTACGGATGCATCATGTGCGAGAATGCTACTATCAAATGCGAGAAAATCAAAAGGTGCTCACCGAAGCATTGGGGTCGGCCACTGTATCGTGGTCTCGGCTCCGCGGGGCGGGATCACAAGTCGCTGCGCGAACCGTCCGGCCCCTCGTGCGCTAGCCTAGCTCGCGGGACGGGGAAAATTTCGAGGACCTCCGGGGACCTCGCCCTCTCTATCTTTGCACTGCGGGCTCCTCGGCCTCATCCTCAAGAAAACATCATAGGCGGCCCCGCTATGATGTACTCGATGAAATACACACCACTGAAGGTACCCCTCCGGCTCGTCAATCGGCATCTCCAGGGGATCTTTGCATGTACAAGGAGGATCCACCGGCACCGATGGAAGAGACCCCTGCCTATCTTTGACGGGTCACCCTCTCCCCCAAATACATGGCGTCACGGTGAAGTCCCACCGGGAGCTTCCGCCGCCGTGTAGTCTCGCTGCAATCTGCACCGCGACATGATCAAACACTGCTCCACCGGAGTCGGTGGATCCTCTCGGAGAACTCCGGGTTCGGCGCCGGAGATATCTCCTCGTATGACACTCGAGTGCCAACTCTCGAAGAGACCGCCCTCTTCGCCTTCTTACGCGAAACCGGCATGGCGGGGAACGAGGGACGGTACGGCTCCTTTATGTCCCAAGCACAACGGATTTGAATACCTCGTAGCACCGGACACGCCAAGAGAATGGAAAGTTATGTCGGCTACAAAGCGAGATACATACGAGTACATAAAAGAGGCAAGGAAGAGAAAAAGCACGTAAACTTACATCCAAGACGGGCGTGAAGCGGCTAAATGAGTGCTCCTCTCCCCGCGAGAACTGTCCGAGAGAGTGGTAGAGCTCGGCCGGTCCGGCCTCCCCCACGCAAACCCCCTCACGGCATCCAAGTCTACCGGCGGCCCGAGCGGAGGGAAGTGACAAGACGTGTCGGAAGTCGGGAACAAAGTCGGCGGCAGCGCAAACCAAAGGAACCCTCGAGCCGGACGCTCCGCGGTCATCCTCGAGGACCCGGCCCGGATAATCGGCGACCCCTTCCCTCAAGTGATTCTCCATCGGCACATGCGATGCCTAAGCCCCTGGCATCGGTAATATCAAAACCCGGCCCGGACAAGCTGCTCAGGGGTGTAACCATCAACCCGCACCGGCGTGTTGCCGTAAGTCGGCAACCCGGTGATAGCGGCAAAATCCGTGGGAGTCACCGTCGCCTCCCCATACGAAATGGAAAGTGTGGGTCGTATCCCACCGGTACTCGCTCGGCGCGACATACATGGACTGCCCCTCGGCGTATCGGTGTCGCGGCTACCGCGGCGATAAACCCGGCCAACCGGAGTCAATCACCGGTATCGTGGACTCCTCTCTCCCTCTCGAGCCACGTCAGGGATAATGCCCCACAATGCACACGCACCGCCTCAAAGGCACCCCGACTCTTACGGTTATGAGTATTAACCGTCCACTGTCCCTATGAGACAAACAAGACGAAGCAACGTCAACAAAATGCAACAACGCATGTCAAAAGGATGCAATGCAGATACGGTTCTCATTCATTTCCTACGTATATTCAAAATCTTTCGAAAACTCCGTCGAATCCGGAACTTTCAAAATCTTTCGAAAACTCCGTCGAATCCGGAACTTTCAAATTCTTTCGAATTTTTCGAAAATTTCGCTCCGTCCCGAATTAAAGCTACTTTAATTTTGGAAAATGCATTTAGACATGGAATTTTGCAACCAAAATTTTTATGTCATTTACCCATGATGTCAATTGAACTACATCCTAGTCAATTTCGACAAATGTTCATAGCAAAGTCAAAAGCCCCAATTCGGGCACCAAAATCCCTAAGTAAATTCCTAACAAATTTCTAACATTTAAAGAATGCACATTCTTGAAATTAATGGAATTTGTAGGGAACTTACGTGTCTTTCGATCCCTCCCTTGGAGTTGTGGCGGTCCCTCGCCGGATAAAACTCCGCCGGATTCAATGGAAGAGTGGTGGTTCGAATGGTCCGAACCAATCGAGTTCTTTCGTCGTCGGTCCTTCGTGGCGAGCCATTGGTCCTCCTTCACCCTCCATAGCGAATTTCCCTCACAAATTCGAGCAAACCTTGCAATTTGGGTTGGATTTCTCTCTCTTTTCTCTCCTCTCTCGCCGGCAATAATGGAAGAAAATGGCCATTTTCTTCCCCAGCCTCGGCATTTAAAAAGATTCTGGAAAATCAGTAAAAGTCCGACCGGACTCTTACTGCACCAGAATAATTTTTGCCCCTTTTGCCCCTCAGCTTTTGGCAATTCCAATTTTACCACTTTTGGCCCCCGAAAGTGTAAAATTTCCCCCAGTTAGACATTTCTAACGCCCTATCCCCCGAGGATAAATCAAAGTTAGTTCTCACTAACGCTCGTCTCCTGACGTTAAATTCGATCCGATTGACGTTTGACATTCAAACGTTCAACCATGTCTCCGGACATTTCAGTTACTATTCCGTCTCCCGACGTTAAAATTTAATAATGGTCCTCACCATTAAATTCTCAATCGCGACCTTTCACGGTCCGATTCCAATCCTCAATCGCGACCTTTCACGGTCCGATTTCAATCCTCAATCGCGACCTTTCACGGTCCGATTCCAATCCTCAATCGCGACCTTTCACGGTCCGATTCCAATCCTCAATCGCGACCTTTCACGGTCCGATTTCAAGTCTCAATCGCGACCTTTCACGGTCCGATTCCAATCCTCAATCGCGACCTTTCACGGTCCGATTTCAAGCCTCAATCGCGACCTTTCACGGTCCGATCTCAAACACTCAATCGCGACCTTTCACGGTCCGATTCCAAGCTCTCAATCGCGACCTTTCACGGTCGTCTCAAACATTCAATCAATAAGCCCGAACCCCGAGGCACGAACGCCTTGCAAACGGTCATCTCAGGCGCGGCAATAAGCCCGAACCCCAGGCACGAACGCCTTGCAGCGGTCATCTCACCGGCAGCGGCAATAAGCCCGAACCCCGAGGCACGAACGCCTTGCAAACGGTCATCTCTCAGGCAATAAGCCCGAACCCCGAGGCACGAACGCCTTGCAAGCGGTCATCTCACGGCAACGGCAATAAGCCCGAACCCCAGGCACGAACGCCTTGCAAACGGTCATCTCTCGGCAACGGCAATAAGCCCGAACCCCGAGGCACGAACGCCTTGCAAGCGGTCATCTCTCCAGGCAATAGCCCGAACCCCAAGGCACGAACGCCTTGCAAGCGGTCATCTCACCGCGGCGGCAATGGCCCGAACCCCGAGGCACGAACGCCTTGCAACAATCCCTCTTCGGCCATCCGAGGTAAGCCCGAACGCTCATCCCCAGCGGGATAAAGCGGCGGCAATAAGCCCGGCACCCGAGGCACGAACGCCCTCGTCGGCATCGCAACTCCGGTTTGAGGCGCCACACGCCCTCGAAGGTTTCGAAGTCTCGGGTTCGAGACGCCTCCCGATAGTCTCCATTCGGGTTAGATACCTCGCGAATGGTCTCCTCTCGGGTTCGAGACGCCTCTGAGTCTCCATTCGGGTGCATGTACCCGCGAATGGTCTCATCCGAGGTTGAGACGCCTCTAATAGTCTCGCTCGGAGTCAAGGTCCCCATGCGCGGCCCTTGCCCCTTTTCGAACTACGATCGGCTTGATTCCCGCTCGGGATACGTAGGAATCCTTTTCGCTAAGGGTCCAGCCAGCTGACCGCCCAGGTCTCTTTCAAAGTAAGGCATCCCGATTTGGATCCTTATCTTTTTCAACGACCCCACCTCCTTCGGAGGAGACGTCGGCGAGGGCTAGCGTAAGTACCCAAATCCGGATCGTCCAAATCCGTCGGAAAGTTAACCGAAATCCGTTAGCGGCCCGCTCCGGAGTTAACCGGAACTCGTTAAACTCCCCGTTGCCGTGCCAACGAGACGTCCCGGGACTGCCCCGTGCATCCCGACGTCGAACCGTACTTAACACGTGACATCTCACGTAAAAGTATGGCTTTCCCTGAAAAATGCATTTTCCGGCACTTTCCGGGGGCGTTTCGGACATTTCCCGGACTGTTATTTTAAAAAACGGACAAAACCGGGACCGGGGAACAATCTTCCACCTCAGCTGGTGACTCAGAGGGCACGTGGCAGCCATGCCACCTCCCTCTAGTCACCCTTCAATCAATTTCAAAGGGAAAAGACCAAAATGCCCCTGGTTTGCAAGCCAAGTCCGGCCGGACTCACTGTGCACATTTTACGAAATTGCCGGCCAAGTCCTTCAAATTCCCAATACCACAAAACCCCACTGGATTCGGGCCAAGTCCGTGGGACTCCTACGCAAATTTCACCTATAAATAGAAATGGCTGTCAAAGCGAAAAGAGAGGATTTTTACACCAAAAATCACCACCCCCACGGTCCAAAGCGGTTTCACCCCTCCCAGAGCTCCCGTTACGTCTCGATTCGCGTGAAACCTTCGTATTTCGATCAAATACGCACCCTACAACTTGAAACAACCTTTCGAATCACTTTCCGTGTCCGTACACACCTCCCGAGCCAAAGGAGTCGACCCTAGCCATAGGTATAACTCCCTCTCTCTAAATCTCCCGTTCCGTCTCGGTTTACGCGCCGGTCGCTATAAGCTGTTTCGAACGTCGTTATCAAAATGTAGACGCCTCCGTCTAACGGGGTCCGATACGTTTTAGCCCTCGATCCTCTTCTCTTTCCGTAAGAGAAGTAATCACGGGTTAAAACGGCGTTGACCCGTTCCGTTTACTTTTATGTCATTTACAATTCCGAGCCGTTTGGCCTCGTTGATCGTCATTTACAATTCCGAGCCGTTTGGCCTCGTTGATCGTCATTTACAATTCGAGCCGTTTGGCCTCGTTGATCGTCATTTACAATTCCGAGCCGTTTGGCCTCGTCGATCGTCATTTACGAATCCGGATCGTTTGATTCCGTTGACACCGCTTTAAATCTTGTCATTTACAAGTCCGATCCGTTTGGATTGTGATAGTATTTACTTTTCAAAGTCAGTCGCAACCCGATTCGTTGATCGCATATCATTTAATACGCATTTTCCCGTAAAAATCGTTAACAATGTAATGCCCGGTTCAAAACCGGAGTTCGTCCGTCGAACTCTCTTTCAAAACGCGCGAAATGACGTTCGGCCTCCGAGCGCTCATCTTCAAACTCAAAGCCGCCATTTGACACTTAAAATCATTTAATACGCATTTTTCCCGTAAAAATCGTTAACAATGACTCGCACGGTTCAAAATCGGCGTTTGCCACGCAAATGCTCATTTCAACTCAAAGTCGACGTTTGCCACGCAGACGCTCATTTCAAACTCAAAGTCGACGTTTGCCACGCAAACGCTCTTTTCAAACTCAAACCGACGTTTGTCATTCAAACGCTCGTCTTTTCAAAAGTCACCTAATCAACGTTTGTCATTCAAACCAAGATTAAGCTTGTCATTCAAGCCCCCATTTCAAAGACACACACACACACACACACACGATTTCGAGAAAGGTAGAAAGACTCGTCATGCGAGGCGTTTCGGGCGATCTCGTCATACTCTACCCGAAACGTAACCTGACCTCCGAACCTAACAATCTCTGGTACAAGAAAGCCTTTTACTCGTTTTTGCTGCCAATAAAAATGATCCCCTTTTTCAAAAAAGTCTTTTCCTAAGTTTTTGCTACCAATAAAAATGACACCTTTTCACAAAAGCCGTTTCTCAACGTTTGGGCTCAAAATACAAAAACCGCGTGGCGACTCCTCATTTTGTTCCTTCCCATGAAGCGAGGTCTCAGACACCAACCCCTCCGCGAAAGACAACCGCCTTTTTCGCGCCCCCCGCCCCGCGCGCGAAAAAGATCGGGTAATTTCAAAAACATAAACACACATATATTACTAGATGATATTTTTATTTCTAGAAATAAAATATAAATTTTGAGAAAATGGAGAACTGGAGAGAAGATCAATGGTTTAATGAGTCAAGTGATAAGGTATTTTTAGTTTAATATTTTTTATAATTTATTTTTTTATATTTGAAATAGTACATTTAATTTTATTTATTATTACTAATTTGGTTCTTATTTGTTTAGGAGGATGACAAACTACCTCAAGATGATAAAAATGAAAATGAGAATGAATCGGATGTCAACAACACATGCAAATTTTATATCGACATGGTATATTTCTATTCTCAAAATGTATTTTTTATGCGAATAATAATCCTTATAATATTTATCTCATATAATATTACTGTTTTGTCAAAATGTATTTGAGTTTTTGGAACCAACAAGATACAGTTACTCTTTGGACCAACAATACTCGCATCCATATATTCATCAATTTTCGGTTATATTTCATCCTTACATCACGCAAGTACACGATGTAAGAGCTGATGGGAATTGTGGATTTCGAGCAATAGCTGTTTGTCGTGGTCTTCATGAAGATGTATGGCCCACTATTCGGTATGAGTTGATAGAAGAGTTAGACACATACAAACTAGAATATGTCGAGATGTTTGGAATTCAAGGATGGGTTAATGTTTACAACTCCTTGAATATTTTTGAGTCAAATAGATGTGCACCTCCTGAGCATTGGATGAGCATGCCTAATATGTGTGTCCTGATTGCTTCGAAGTACAATGTGATATTTCATGTTCTAAGCATATCAGGTAGCATAACACACTTACCGCTCTGATCTTCTCCGCCACCGGGGTATCAACATGTTGTTATTGCAATCGGTCATATTAATAATAATCATTACGTCAATGTAACATTGACAGGAGGATACCCGATGCCGACTCTCATGCCACAGTGGATTCATTTCAGATATTATTGTGCAGCTGAATGGGTTACACCATACTTGGATCGAATTAACAGTTATAATCAATATTTGCGTATGCGCTCTAATTGTACTAGTGAATTTGTTGTATTGGATTGGCTGAAGTTATGAAATGATTTTTTGTATTTTTATTTTTAATGTTAGTTCTTGTTAAATCTCTTTATTTCTTAAAAAAAAAATGAGATTGAATAAAAAGTTAATTCTTGTTAAAACTCTTTTTATTTAGATATTTATTTATAAAATAAATTCATAGTAATTTATTAAATTAACTATAAATAAAATTATAAATCAAAAAAATAATTGAAATAAAAAATACAATAACTAAATGAATCTCCTTTATTTTAATAATACTAGTAAACAAACATATTTATTACTTTTCTTGAAAAAGAAGGCCAAGATGTTTTTTATTTTAAAAATTGTAAGCTAGTAAAGACCTAGATTTGGGAGATTACTTTTTACATTTATTAAGTACATATTTATTCTTTCGAGGTATTTCACACTATCAAGTAGTGTGAATAGTAGGATTTCCCGGCAATGTAACCAATTGATGATGTCAAAATCGTCAAATCACCCAAATCCAAGCGATCGTTTGCTCCGGCGATTGCTAGGCCTGAAAATAAGAGAAAACACGTAAACTAAGCCGGGGCTTGACCGGCGCAGGCCCTCCGGCGTGAGAATAAGTTCACGGTTTTGATATGAGAAACTAAATTGACAGAGTTTCTGTATGTAAAAAGTAATGTACCAAATAATGTGCTGTATGGTTTGTATTTATAGGGATGGATTGACAGAAATCATGTTGAACTTGAACCGTAAGGAGATAAGATATAATCTTAGGATGATTATATCTGTTAAGGAATCCTTATTTGATCTGTATTGTAGGAGGTAGTTATAATCCTGATGAGATTATAATTGCCGAATCCTTGTTTGAATAGGATTGTTACAACTGCTTGCCGGTAAGTCAAGGAGATTGATTTCTTTATCTCGTCATTTGCATGTAGGCCGAGATGAATGAATGACTCTCCTTGTCATGTAGAGATCTGCCGGCATAGAGAAATGTCGAGGTGAACGACTTTCTCTCCTCGTCATGTGTAGGTATGCCGAGGTGAGAACTTTTCTCTCCTCGTCATTCATGACCTCTCGGTCCATGATGAGCCGGGGAGGAAATAGGAATATAAGGATCCCGTTGACAACGTTTAGGCCGAGGAAGGCACCTCGTCCTCCATGGAGATGATCTCGACATACGAGGGAGGTCTCCTCGGCCCTCATAGTTGGGGCATATTTATCTTGCTGGTTGGGCTTGGATTGGCCTTGTTGATGACGAGGTCCGAGACCGAGGAAGCTCATTTGTTGCTTCTCGTAACTCAGAGATAGATTATGTTTAGGGCCCAATCCACTTGGGTCTGACCCGGACAAGCCCATGTTCATATCTCGTTTATACTGTTCATATATATATATATATATATATATATATATATATATATATATATATATATATATATATAGCCCTAAAGATTCGGGTTAGCGAAATGTTGATTTAGTTTTTTACTCGATAGAAGAAAAATGGAAAAATGGAAAAAATGCAAACAACCTATCCCCTTAAGGCTTAGGTGGTATTTGGTCTCGAATGATTGAGATGTTTTCAATGATTGAAATGTTTTCATTTGTATTCTCTAACAATGATAAAATCGCCTTTACAGCCACCACCTCTAAACCCACAGAACCCTCAACCATATCAAAACCCACCAAACCAACATCAACACCAAATTTACAGCCACCACATAACCCACAAAACCAACCAAACTTCAATAATCAATACCAGAACCCGTTTAATGCCTATCTAAACCCCCAAAATTTACACCACCAAATTGGAATGACCCTTGGTATGCCAAACCACCAAAGGTGGATTTTCCAAAATTTGAAGGACTAGATCCTAGAGGCTGGGCAATTAAATGTGATCAGTTCTTTGACTTTAATCCTACGGAAGACTTTAGAAAGGGGAATTTCTATTCCCACTACCCTTTTTTCTTTACACACTAACACACTAACCTAAGCCTACTAAACCCAATAAATGTCAGTGGTATAAAGTACCTTTTTTGACTTTCTTACTCGTTTTTTGTGCCTAGACATAGGAAATGGTAAGTGTAATAAATGGAGTTAGACATACTTTTCAGTTTTAATGAAATTAGAGAAAAGTTAAAATAGGATTTGTGATTGGTTCGGATGGGTAAGCACAAATAACGTATATTACTAATTAAAAAAGGGTTTGTTGATTGGTGCTTATGGTAGGCACCAAATTAATGTATACTGCTTCCTCCCTTATAAGTCCTAGCCTTTTTTCTTTCTTTCTTTGCTACACTTCTCTAATAAATTTCTCATTTTTCACTAACTCAATTTTTCTATTACTAAAACATAAACACACATATATTACTAGATGATATTTTTATTTCTAGAAATAAAATATAAATTTTGAGAAAATGGAGAACTGGAGAGAAGATCAATGGTTTAATGAGTCAAGTGATAAGGTATTTTTAGTTTAATATTTTTTATAATTTATTTTTTTATATTTGAAATAGTACATTTTATTTTATTTATTATTACTAATTTGGTTCTTATTTGTTTAGGAGGATGACAAACTACCTCAAGATGATAAAAATGAAAATGAGAATGAATCGGATGTCAACAACACATGCAAATTTTATATCGACATGGTATGTTTCTATTCTCAAAATGTATTTTTTTATGCGAATAATAATCCGTATAATATTTATCTCATATAATATTACTGTTTTGTCAAAATGTATTTGAGTTTTTGGAACCAACAAGATACAGTTACTCTTTGGACCAACAATACTCGCATCCATATATTCATCAATTTTCGGTTATATTTCATCCTTACATCACGCAAGTACACGATGTAGGCGATGGGAATTGTGGATTTCGAGCAATAGCTGTTTGTCGTGGTCTTCATGAAGATGTATGGCCCACTATTCGGTATGAGTTGATAGAAGAGTTAGACACATACAAACTAGAATATGTCGAGATGTTTGGAATTCAAGGATGGGTTAATGTTTACAACTCCTTGAATTTTTTTGAGTCAAATAGATGTGCACCTCCTGAGCATTGGATGAGCATGCCTAATATGTGTGTCCTGATTGCTTCGAAGTACAATGTGATATTTCATGTTCTAAGCATATCAGGTAGCATAACACACTTACCGCTCTGATCTTCTCCGCCACCGGGGTATCAACATGTTGTTATTGCAATCGGTCATATTAATAATAATCATTACGTCAAAGTAATATTGACAGGAGGATACCCGATGCCGACTCTCATGCCACAGTGGATTCATTTCAGATATAATTGTGCAGCTGAATGGGTTACACCATACTTGGATCGAATTAACAGTTATAATCAATATTTGCGTATGCGCTCTAATTGTACTAGTGAATTTGTTGTATTGGATTGGCTGAAGTTATGAAATGATTTTTTGTATTTTTATTTTTAATGTTAGTTCTTGTTAAATCTCTTTATTTCTTTTAAAAAAATGAGATTGAATAAAAAGTTAATTCTTGTTAAAACTCTTTTTATTTAGATATTTATTTATAAAATAAATTCATAGTAATTTATTAAATTAACTATAAATAAAATTATAAATCAAAAAAATAATTGAAATAAAAAATAAAATAACTAAATGAATCTCCTTTATTTTAATAATACTAGTAAAGAAACATATTTATTACTTTTCTTGAAAAAGAAGGCCAAGATGTTTTTTATTTTAAAAATTGTAAGCTAGTAAAGACCTAGATTTGGGAGATTACTTTTTACATTTATTAAGTACATATTTATTCTTTCGAGGTATTTCACACTATCAAGTAGTGTGAATAGTAGGATTTCCCGGCAATGTAACCAATTGATGATGTCAAAATCGTCAAATCACCCAAATCCAAGCGATCGTTTGCTCCGGCGATTGCTAGGCCTGAAAATAAGAGAAAACACGTAAACTAAACCGGGGCTTGACCGGCGCAGGCCCTCCGGCGTGAGAATAAGTTCACGGTTTTGATATGAGAAACTAAATTGACAGAGTTTCTGTATGTAAAAAGTAATGTACCAAATAATGTGCTGTATGGTTTGTATTTATAGGGATGGATTGACAGAAATCATGTTGAACTTGAACTGTAAGGAGATAAGATATAATCTTAGGATGATTATATCTGTTAAGGAATCCTTATTTGATCGGTATTGTAGGAGGTAGTTATAATTCTGATGAGATTATAACTGCTGAATCTTTGTTTGAATTGGATCGTTACAACTGCTTGCCGGTAAGCCGATGAGATTGATTTCTATATCTCGTCATTTGCATGTAGGCCGAGATGAATGAATGATTCTCCTCGTCATGTAGAGATCTGCCGGCATAGAGAAATGGCGAGGTGAACGACTTTCTCTCCTCGTCATGTGTAGGTATGCCGAGGTGAGAACTTTTCTCTCCTCGTCATTTATGACCTCTCGGTCCATGATGAGCCGGGGAGGAAATAGGAATATAAGGAGCCCGTTGACAACGTTTAGGCCGAGGAAGGCACCTCATCCTCCATGGAGATGATCTCGGCATACGAGGGAGGTCTCCTCGGCCCTCATAGTTGGGGCATATTTATCTTGCTGGTTGGGCTTGGATTGGCCTTGTTGATGACGAGGTCCGAGACCGAGGAAGCTCATTTGTTGCTTCTCGTAACTCAGAGATAGATTATGTTTAGGGCCCAATCCACTTGAGACAAGCCCATGTTCATATCTCGTTTATGTTCATATATCGTTTATATATATATATATATATATATATATATATATATAGCCCTAAAGATTCGGGTTAGCGAAATGTTGATTTAGTTTTTTACTCGATAGAAGAAAAATGGAAAAATGGAAAAAATGCAAACAACCTATCCCCTTAAGGCTTAGGTGGTATTTGGTCTCGAATGATTGAGATGTTTTCAATGATTGAAATGTTTTCATTAGTATTCTCTAACAATGATAAAATCGCCTTTACAGCCACCACCTCTAAACCCACAGAACCATCAACCATATCAAAACCCACCAAACCAACATCAACACCAAATTTACAGCCACCACATAACCCACAAAACCAACCAAACTTCAATAATCAATACCAGAACCCGTTTAATGCCTATCTAAACCCCCAAAATTTACACCACCAAATTGGAATGACCCTTGGTATGCCAAACCACCAAAGGTGGATTTTCCAAAATTTGAAGGACTAGATCCTAGAGGCTGGGCAATTAAATGTGACCAGTTCTTTGACTTTAATCCTACGGAAGACTTTAGAAAGGGGAATTTCTATTCCCACTACCCTTTTTTCTTTACACACTAACACACTGACCTAAGCCTACTAAACCCAATAAATGTTAGTGGTATAAAGTACCTTTTTTGACTTTCTTACTCGTTTTTTGTGCCTAGACATAGGAAATGGTAAGTGTAATAAATGGAGTTAGATATACTTTTCAGTTTTAATGAAATTAGAGAAAAGTTAAAATAGGATTTGTGATTGGTTCGGATGGGTAAGCACAAATAACGTATATTACTAATTAAAAAAGGGTTTGTTGATTGGTGCTTATGGTAGGCACCAAATTAATGTATACTGCTTCCTCCCTTATAAGTCCTAGCCTTTTTTCTTTCTTTCTTTGCTACACTTCTCTAATAAATTTCTCATTTTTCACTAACTCAATTTTTCTATTACTAAAACATAAACACACATATATTACTAGATGATATTTTTATTTCTAGAAATAAAATATAAATTTTGAGAAAATGGAGAACTGGAGAGAAGATCAATGGTTTAATGAGTCAAGTGATAAGGTATTTTTAGTTTAATATTTTTTATAATTTTTTTTTATATTTGAAATATTACATTTTATTTTATTTATTATTACTAATTTGGTTCTTATTTGTTTAGGAGGATGACAAACTACCTCAAGATGATAAAAATGAAAATGAGAATGAATCGGATGTCAACAACACATGCAAATTTTATATCGACATGGTATGTTTCTATTCTCAAAATGTATTTTTTTATGCGAATAATAATCCGTATAATATTTATCTCATATAATATTACTGTTTTGTCAAAATGTATTTGAGTTTTTGGAACCAACAAGATACAGTTACTCTTTGGACCAACAATACTCGCATCCATATATTCATCAATTTTCGGTTATATTTCATCCTTACATCACGCAAGTACACGATGTAAGAGCTGATGGGAATTGTGAATTTCGAGCAATAGCTGTTTGTCGTGGTCTTCATGAAGATGCATGGCCCACTATTCGGTATGAGTTGATAGAAGAGTTAGACATATACAAACTAGAATATGTCGAGATGTTTGGAATTCAAGGATGTGTTAATGTTTACAACTCCTTGAATTTTTTTGAGTCAAATAGATGTGCACCTCCTGAGCATTGGATGAGCATGCCTAATATGTGTGTCCTGATTGCTTCGAAGTACAATGTGATATTTCATGTTCTAAGCATATCAGGTAGCATAACACACTTACCGCTCTGATCTTCTCCGCCACCGGGGTATCAACATGTTGTTATTGCAATCGGTCATATTAATAATAATCATTACGTCAAAGTAACATTGACAGGAGGATACCCGATGCCGACTCTCATGCCACAGTGGATTCATTTCAGATATAATTGTTCAGCTGAATGGGTTACACCATACTTGGATCGAATTAACAGTTATAATCAATATTTGCGTATGCGCCCTAATTGTACTAGTGAATTTGTTGTATTGGATTGGCTGAAGTTATGAAATGATTTTTTGTATTTTTATTTTTAATGTTAGTTCTTGTTAAATCTCTTTATTTCTTTAAAAAAAAAATGAGATTGAATAAAAAGTTAATTCTTGTTAAAACTCTTTTTATTTAGATATTTATTTATAAAATAAATTCATAGTAATATATTAAATTAACTATAAATAAAATTATAAATCAAAAAAATAATTGAAATAAAAAATACAATAACTAAATGAATCTCCTTTATTTTAATAATCTCTATATATATAAAAACAGCATAGTCTCCTTTCCCCCTCAGAAATTTCGTTGTCAGGGGTATATTAGTCATTTACATTAGTGGCATAAATGTAGATAGTATACATTTAAAGCGACGTGGCGGGATCTGGTTGGAGGGCCGTCTGGCGCGTGTGTTACACGCGCTGACTTGGCGTGTGTAGGCGTCGATTTTTTTTTTTTTTTTGGATGAGCCACGTGTCGAACTCTTACTGGCTGGTTCAGTTTCAGCTTTTTATTTTTCCTCCCCTTTTTTCGACCTCATTTATTTTATAAAAAAAAAAAAATTTTAGAAATTTTTACACCTAAATTCATAATTTTTTTTCCTCTTTAATTAGAGACTAATTTCATTTAATTTGGACACAAAAAAAACACTCTTTTTTAAATATAAATTTCGTAATTATCCTTTCTTTATTTTTCTTTTTAATTTTTCAATATCTTTTTTGTGAAAATTAATTAATATAAATTATTTTTTTAACACCAAAATTCATAATTTTTTTTTCTCTTTAATTAGAGACTAATTTCATTTAATTTGGACACAAAAAAAAAACTCTTTTTAAAATATAAATTTCTTAATTACCCTTTTTTCTATAAGAAATTTAGTATAATTTTTATGTTATTCATTTTTAATCGAAAGTAATATTCATTTTTGAAATGTTGTAATGTTAGTGCTTTCGTTTCAAAATATGACATTAATTTTTTAAATAAATTACGTAATTTGGATATATATCTAGCTCATTTTTGGCCTTGTCTTGGCTCGGCCCTTGGCCTTCCCTTCCCCTTTGCCTTGGTCTTGGCCTTTATCCCACATGGAAAAAAAAATCAAAGTAAGATGAGTTGCCTTGGTTATATAATGAGGATGAATCTTAGCCAAGCATGCATGATTCGTCCTTGGCATTATCAATGGTCGGCTTGGCCTTGGCCTTGGTCGGCCGTGTGTTGCCATGTGTCAAGATAAAAAAAATTAAATTAATATAAATTAATTAATATAAAATAATTAATTTTTTTTTACACCAAAATTCATAAATTTTTTTCCTCTTTAATTAGAGACTAATTTCATTTAATTTGGACACAAAAAAAAAACACTCTTTTTAAAATATAAATTTCTTAATTATCCTTTCTTTATTTTTCAATATCTTTTTTGTGAAAATTAATTAAGTGTGAAAGTAATATTCATTTGATGGTTTCTTTATTTCTATTTGATATTTTTCTACTTTTTATAATTTTATTTTCTTATTTTCTTCCTTTCAAGATATATGTATATTTAATATTAATAATTATATAATTATATACGTATATAAATATAATTACACTTACTTTGAACTTGAAGCGTCATTTTATACAAAGGCCAAGGCCATTTTTGATTCTTTTTTTTCGATGTGGAAAATCTACCTTGGCATTGGCCTTGCCTCGGCTCGGCCGGCCTTGGCCTTGGCCTTGCCTTCGCTCGGCCCTTGGCCTTCCCTTTGCCTTGGCCTTTGCCTTTATCCCACATGGAAACAAAATCAAAGTAAGATAAGTTGCCTTGGTTATATAATGAGGATGAAGCTTAGCCAAGCATGCATATGCCTGATTCGTCCTTGGCATTATCAATGGTCGGCTTGGCCTTGGCCGACCGTGTGTTGCCATGTGTCAAGATAAAAAAATTTAATTTAATATACATTAATATAAATTAATTTTTTTTACACTAAAATTCATAGTTTTTTTCCCTCTTTAATTAGAGACTAATTTCATTTAATTTAGACACAAAAAAAACACTCTTTTTAAAATCTAAATTTTTTAATTATCCTTTCTTTATTTTTCTTTTTAATTTTTCAATAACTTTTTTGTGAAAATTAATTAAGCGTGAATCATATTTTTTTATTATAAATGATGATAATAATAATCATATTTTTACTTTTTATATATAAACTAGTACATATGCCCGTGTCCGAGGACACGGGTCTATTTTTTTTAATTAACTTAAACATTTATAGCTACAAATTATAGTGATGTATGAACATAAACATTATGCCCTTGTTTACAAAAAGATAAGACATAAATTAACATCTAATTAACATATAGATTTTTATGAACATAAACATTATGCCTTTGTTTACAAAAAGATAAGACATAAATTAACATCTAATTAACATATAGATTTTTAACCAGTTGAAGTAAAGATGTTGTCTCAATCGAAACAGACATTGGCCAGGTACGTTTACGTAAAAGCACCTGAAATAAATAAAAAATGAAATCAATATATTTTTATTAAATTAACAATATAATAATTAAAAAAAAATAATTACCTTATTATGCCCATTCCAAGTCCTTGTCGTAGGTTTGTGCAAGCGTCTATATTCTTTCACGCACTCATCCCATGACTACAAATATATGATTCAAATATTTGAGAATGATGATAAAAAAACGTATCTTTTAAAAAAAAATTTAGGTTATGTTATAATTACCTTTTCATAGTTATACTATAATAAAACTTCTAGGTAGACAATGTTTGTTGTAGAATTTATGTTACTTTCAGAGAGAAGAACATTAATATGTTCTGGAGATGTGCATCTAGAAAGAGCAACGTACAGTTGTCCATGACTAAAAACAGGATTGCGCAAATCAATACCCACAAATTTCACTGACTGCCCTTGTGATTTGTTAATGGTCATCGCGAATGCCAGACGAACAGGAAATTGTCGCCTCGTCATGTTGAAAGGCAATTCTCCGGATGAAGGAGTTAGTGATATTCTTGGGATAAAAACTTATTTTCCAGCCTTATCCCCGGTCAAAATTTGAGCTTCAAGAACGTGTAGCGCACATCTGACGATCACTAATCATGTGCCATTACAAAGACCATCATTCGGAGCAAGATTTCTCAATAACATAATGGGACAGCCAACTTTTAAATCAAGTTTAAAAGGTGGTAAGCCCGGAGGATTTAGTGAATTGAGATACTCATTTGGATATCGATTTGTAATGTTCCGGCTGGATTCATCATCGTGGCACATTTTATCAGCAGACAAATAAGAAACTGTTTCACCAGGAAATATGTGAAGTGCCCTTTCATTAATAGAACTAACATCGTCATTTCTTGCCGATAAAATTGTGCGTTCATTAAGGAATGATGGGTTCGCCACGCCTGCTACCCCAAGTTGTGGGTAAATGCTATCTAATAACTCAACGGGATTTTCACAAATCCTTATTGTTGACGGTATTAATATAACTTCTTCAGGACTGCTCCCAATCTGAATTTTTAATCATGAAATAAATTAACCATTTTAAAACATATATGTTAAAAGATTGAAACACAAATGTTGAAAATGTTAAAGTAATTAAAAAATACCTTCATCAGAAAGTTCAGAAAATCCACCCGTGAATTATTTGTGTTGTCCAGACGCATGTTAACATTTAACGTTAGGATATTAATGGCAGACCATAGAGGTGAACGTCTCAATGTTGCCCCAACTATCTGTGTTCGAACACCCCTTGGAACTACAGGTAGGACTTGTCGAAAATCTCCGCCCAAAACAACGGTGATGCCTCCAAATGGTTTGTCATTACTATCCCGAATGTCACGAAGGGTGCGATCGACGGCTTCAACACAGTATCGATGTTGCATTGGCACTTCATCCCATATTATGAGTTTAGCTTTTTTGAACAACTCAGCATGTATAGATTGCTTAGTAAAGCCACATGTTGAATTTCCATGAACATCAATTGGGATACAGAAGGTCGAGTGCGCAGTTCTACCACCAATTAACAGTAAGGATGCAATACCAGATGATGCAACAGTTATAACAATGTGGTCTAGATAATGACATTTAAGTGTTACCGTGTTGTACAGGAAAGTTTTTCCTGTCCCAACATCACCATTCAAAAAGAAAGTTGTTCCACGATCTTCAAGAACAGAAGAAAGAATTGAAGAGTAAGCAACCCGCTGAGCATCATTTAGAGAACCCACCCTAGTATCGACATCATGTTCTTGCGCTTTGATGTTTAACTGACGGTGTTCCCACATCAACTTATTACCCGTGAACTCACTCCAATTTCTTGTAGGCAAGGGCATCGGTGGGAAGTCAGTCAAACTTTTTCCTGTTTCTTGAAGTAGCTGATTAAGAAGATACAACCCATAATCTTCTACAACTGAAATTCTGGGGTCTGGAATACCAAATTGTGTACGTATCTTATGAGCAAGGTCATCACAAATATGAAGACAAAATTGTTTCCACAAATCATATGGGTTTAACGGAGAACATTGGCTAAGAATTGTACTAAACAATCTTCGAAGCTGGTACCCAGTCTGCATAACAGATGCTTCTTGAAGGCATTGTACCCACTCTTCATCATCTTCTACTAATCCATAAGCAACACATGCTAATTTAAAAGTGGGATACAAAACACCACCGACAGTGCGCAAGCTCTGAAATGAAGATGGACCTTTGACATGGGTGAGTAGCAACCGCAAGTAAAATCTCTCTCCAGAATTCGGGGAAGCAAAGTACATTCTACCAATAGAGAATCCAATTTGTCTCGGTTTCCACTCCTTCTTGTTGAAAACGAAAAATTGAGGAAACTCATGATATGAAAATTTAGGTGCATTCGGATTTGCTGTGTAATATGCAAAAAAAGCTGTTAGAGTCGATGCTTGATTGGCAGTTCTTGCAGATATATCTTCAGCTGTATCTTCTGGATTAAAATTCACGTGATGCAATCCTGGTAAATGAACAGCTAACCGCATGACCGATGGATGTTCACCATGCATTGTGTTTCCAAAGATGCGCCAGCAAGCTTCAGGGGGGCTAATATACCTTCCATTAAGGTACTGTTGGATCTCATTAACTCCTCCAATAATCATTGTAGTGCAATCATGTCCTTTGTAAATGTACTTATTGATATACTTAACACAAACCAAGCCAGCACAACTTCAACATTTATGTGGCAATTGAACATTCTCGAAAGATGTGGATTGTATGGCACAACATGTCGGTTATCAACTTCTTGTCCCCTGACCGTATAAGTTCGACCAGTATTCCTTCGACGATATGTTGGATATCCATCATCCGCCATGGTCGTTGAATCTGCATAAGCCTTCGGATATCTTTTAGTGCAGACATTTTTTTCCAAACACGAAGATCCACACGGTCCATGTATCATACAACTCAAGACTGTTTCATGTAACACGGGATCATCTCTCTCGTCTGGAATTTCAGCACACACAATCTTATCAACTTGTGCACATGTCCTGATTTTGTCTCTTGCAGCAAGAAATAAAAGTAAATGCATATGTGGAAGTCCGCGCTTTTGAAATTCGATCGTGAAAACATGAGCAACTTTAGTACCAAAAACCCCATTCTTCTCAATTTCTTTCATTAAAGCTTTACGTTTCAACTCGAAAACACGCGCAACTAAATCAGGACGATCGCTTGCTGATTGATTTGGGAGCAACGCTTTAGTAATTTCTGGCCACTTGGGATTAGCAGTCATGGTAAGGAAGATATCCGGGTGGTGGTGGTATCGTGTGATTGCCATTGAATCTTGAAAAATTTCAAACATATATCTCGGACTACCCAAGAAAGAAGATGGCAAAATCATTGGTCGACCCACTTGGTTTGGATCTGTGCCTTCTCGTACAATCACTTCAGCAAGGCCCTTATAAAGTTCACTTCGAAGCTTACTCTGATTCAATATCATGTAGGTCAACCGATTTTGCTCAATTGCAGCAAACGCGTCCACCACAAATTCCTGGTTTAACCTTCCACCCCTCAATATCGTTGAAAATTCACCCTTACGCTGAAAAAGACGGTAGCTATAGTAATCCATCTGGGTAATGCGAGATGTAGATGGACAATTGGCATCGACATTCCATCTTTTCAAACCGGGTTCCCAGCCGAGCTCGCCAAATGGGAAGAACAACACATAATGCAAAGGTAAGTATGCAGGGTGACACTCATTAATTCGCATTAATCCATTTTGCCCTCGTAAATGTAAGAGAATGTCCCTCATACCACTCGGATCATCATTCCCATCACCGGTAAAATAACTGCAATCTCATATGCTGTAGGTAAGTTGTATCTACGACGATCCTGTGCAGAGCTGTAATGTAGTCGAACTGGAATGTTTGCATCACCTACTCCAGGTTGACATAAAATTTCATGAGCTTGACGGTACTTTTCCGGGAATGGGTTGTGCTCCAGCAAAGTGTCCTGGATAATCTTCATCACGTCTTCTCTCAAATGTGGATTATTACGACACCGATATTGCAAAGCGGTATCCGGATCATAAATGTACAATTGCGCGTAAACTGGTTCTTTTTCTGGTGGATGCATGAGAGATCCAGTTCGATGACGCAATTCACCGTGTATGACAAAACTTGGAGGACCTCTCCCATTGACAACCCTTTCATCAAGTTGAGCACCCAGACTCGTAAAAGCATGAGACGCATTATACTGTCGAATGTATTTCTGAAATGACTTTGATTGAGCATCATTTCCGTCATACAAAGATTTAATTGCTGGAGGTGGCGTTTTGAGTTCAGGAAGTCTAACCTTTCCACTCAGACAACATGTCCCAAAAAGAGGACGTGTTTTAGATGATTTTGTGAGTTTTTCATCCATCCAATGTAATGCCCCACAATGAGGACACTCAACATCCATTTCACCGAGAAAGTGACGAACTGTATTTCCACGTATTGGGAGGTTGGTGACATCATTTGGATTAGTTATTGTCCTACAAAATATTTTAAAAATACTATTTAAATCAATTTCTAAAGTATAATTGAGTATATATATATCTCTAGTTATGTGAGCTAAGTTGAAAATTTACCCATTGGGTAGAACAACAACAGGAGAGGTATGAATCGTTGAGAAAAATTCATCTTCAAGGTTTCGATGGAGAGGAATGATATTTAAATCAATATCTTCATGAATAATGGTTGCTGTTACCGCATCATTCTCAGTCAGGGGAGTTCTTTCAGCGACAGTAATGCACCTCAAGTCGGGGGTTCGTGGGGGGAAAGTTTCGCCTGACGTAAATGATCTCAATCTTTTTGATCCTATAAGATGAGTCGACGGTGGCACAGTTGTGTTCTTCGCCATCTTTTCCCTCAACATACGTCGTTTGCGAGTTAAACTTGATTCGTTAACCTAAAAATCACATTATTTATTATATTTATTATTAACCTAAAAATCATATTATTTATTAAATTTATATTTATTATATCTAATTTATTATATCTATAGTATAAATGAGGCTTGTGTTTGCTACCGTTCTTGCTACAGTTCCAACAGTCGAAATTCCCATTTTGCCCTCACTATTTTGTCCCTTTTCCATTTTGCCCTTAAAAAAAAATTTAATTTAAAAAAAAAAATTTTAAAAAAAAAATTAAAAAAAAAATTACGTGGCCTTGGACACGGGCATGTGCTAGTGTTTAATAAAATTATTATATGTTTATTTGGAGGAGGTACTTCGTTTAAATTACATGCATCAAATTATAAATAAATAATAATAAATATTTAAACTGAAATTATAAATAAATAATACTAAATATTTAAACTGAAATAAATTAAATACCAGTGGGGGCAATTCAAATGTCGGTAGATTGGTGAGTCGATTTTGGTCCTAATAATGAATTATAAATATTAGTCAAAAATCTATATACATTCGTTAATTAATGTAAATACAAAAAAAATTAAAAAAAAATTAATTTAACATCAAATGTTTACCCTTATCATTTCATCGTGTTCAAACGGTTCTCGCATGACAATTGAGACATTGTTTCTTCTCAAAATGTCAATCTAAAAATCACATTATTATCACAATCACATATCACATATAAAATAAAAATCACATTATTATCACAATCACATATCACATATCACATATCACATATAAAATAGTAATAGTAAAATATTAATTTACTGTTTCAGTTAAAGCCGAATCACCATATCCATAAATGTTCAATGTTCCTTGATTGTTCATTTTTTTCAAACCTATAAAATTAAATACAACATAAAATTAAACACAATATTTAAATAATAATTGATGCTGCAGGAATTGTGCTTATCAGTAATCCTCCACGTGGCAGGACCAATCACCTGGCTCCTTGACCTGAAAACAGAACCCACGACTAGCCAGATGTGTCTCCGGCGAAGATGCTCGGGTGTGAGAGTAAGATAACAGTGTATATAGCTCAAAATGTATTGAATAATGAATTCAGATAACAAAATGGCAGTTACCTTTGCACCGTTGGTGGTGACGAAGTATTTATAGTTGATGTAGGTAGTTTAATGACATGGCTACCTGAGCTCCGAGATTATAGGGACAGTTACAAGTAATGTGAACGTGTCCTGTAATGGCTCCTGATTTTTAGGAATACGGTTATGGAAAGATTTGACCCATGTGTGTCCATCTTAGTTAGCTCGACGTTTGGTGCAGTTCTAACTCCAGAGCAAGAAGCAAGTATGGGCCGAGCTATTGACATTAGGAAAAGCAAAAGGAGCTGTGGTGCAGCTAATGCCAGGGAACACCGGGAGAGAGAGAGTGTCCATCGCCACGAGATTCTGAAGACAGTTGATGTGGACCCTGTTACTGCTATTCCCATAGAGGATAATTTGGAAGAATTGAATGAAGACCCAGTGGGGGAAAATGTTGAGGGTGATGATGCCCAAGGTTCTGAAGAGGTCCACGTTGCTGGTGAGGATGGGGTTGAGAAAAACGTGGAGCCAGAGGAGGAGGTCGGCCGTACCAGGACTCGAGCTCAAGCTAGGTCAAAAACCAAAACCAAGACCAAAGCTGTCTCCAAGAAAAAGTCCCATGTCATTGCCTTGGATGAAGAGGAGGATGAAGATGATGCTGCCCCTATCAGTAAGAAACTCAAGATTGGCCCGTCCCCTGTAGGCTCTGCTCCTGATCACGTGGATGCCACTAAGCTGGTGGAGACTGAAACTGGGGGTCCCCAAACCTCTCCTGTCAGAGTTTCTTACGCTGAGATGGTCCAGGCTCGAGTTGACGAGCTGAGCGAGGTCGCCCCTCTGACCAAGATTAACGGCTTGGCTAGGGAATATCCTGAACTGGAGTATGGCCAAGTGATTTTCAGGAGGGCGGCTGATCAAGACTTGATCAAAAAATACACCCACAGGGCTTTAACTCCTGAGGCTTGCCGAGCTAGGGTCGGGCTAGCTTCTTCCGAGGTAACCTTTGTAGTAGTTTACCTGGCCACCCTTATACTTCTCTTTTTTGTTTCAAGCTTCCACTTTGCTTCTGATTGCTCTAACCCTTCCTTCTCATTCGTTATTTCAGTCCCTTGCCATGATTGATCTAGCCACCACTTATTGGAAGGCGGCTGAGGAGCAAGAGAAGCTAGCCAAATCGATGTTGGCCAAAAAGAATGACGAGCTGAAGAAGTTGGAGGAGGAGAATGCTAAAGTGGGGGAGCTGAAGGAGGCCCATGCTAAGCTGCAGGAGGAGTTCAAAGATTTGAAGGAGTCCCATTCTGACCTCGACAACTCATATGAGGCCCTGAAACTTGTTAAGGACAACGAAATAAAGGCCAAGGAAGAAGCCTGGGGCCAATTGGGAGAAGCTAACAAGGAGCTCGCTGCTCTCAGGGAGGAGAAGAAGAAGCTAGCCGCTGATCTTGAGTTGGCGACCCGACAGTTAGAAGAGGTGCCAGTCACTTTGGCCAAGAAGCAGGAAGAGCTTAAGGCTGCCCGGCTTAAATGGGAGGGTGAGCTTGCCGATATTGTCAAGAATTCCAAGGAGGAGGCTGTTAAAGCTTATAAGGAAAGCGACGAGCTTCATACCCATGTCACCAAGGAGGCCCAGGTGTTCTTCAAAGCATGTCTAAGCCATATGGCCCGGCGCATCACTGTGGATCCTTCGGTTGATATACCAATCGAGAAGCTGGCTCAATGGGCCTCTGAGGAACCCTACAATACTGCAGCTCGACAGGTCTACTCCTTGGTACCTTATACTGATAATGACAAGGATCTCATAGCCAAGGATGATGAAGAGGCTGAAGCAGCACCCTGGAATCCTCCTGAGGTAGCGAAAGTTAATTTTGACACTATTCTTGCTGAGCTCGAAGATTACGAGGATCCAGCTTTTGACGATGAGACTCTAAAGTATACTATCAGTGACTCAAGGAAGGTCGTCTATCACCAAGAGCAAGTTCTGGGGGAGCCATCTGCTATAGGTGAGAAAAATGTTGTTGATCCCACGCCCACTGATACTCAAGTCGTCAATGAGTCCATGGAATGAAGTCTAATGTTGTTGGTTGTGTATTGAACAAGTCCCAAACATTTTTTGCTTTTTTGTTCTGAATACTTGGATGCCTTGGCCCTATTTTTTGGGAGGCAAAATATTTTTGTAACTTTATTCGTCTAAGTCTTGGCCCACTTTGGGAGACTTCCTTGTGTTTAATCTTAGCTGACTTCTCTTTATTACATGTTGTATGCTTTTGATGCAAGTGTCGAGCTAGATATAGTAGGACAAATGAGTCATCTTAAGTTTAAGGTCGACCTGGACTTATGATGCCTTAGTCGACCTCAGACTTGCAAGGATTTTTGCAAACGAGATTGACTCAGAGTCACAACTATTTTAAGAGTTCAAAGCTGACCCTGAGTCGAGCTTGTAAGTGAAGTCGACCTAAGATCGGACTTGATAAAGGAACTAAACTGATTAAGAATCGAGTTTATTTAATCTAAGCCGACCAGGGGTTGGGCTTGTTAAAGCAAAGTTGACTAAGAGTCGAACCCACTTAGAGGATACAAAGCTGATTGAGAATCGAGCTTTTTTTGAGCGAAGCTGATTGAGAGTCGAGCTTGTTGAAGTGAAGTTGACTAAGAGTCGAACTCACTTATAGGATACAAAGCTGATTGAGAATCGAGCTTTTTTAGAGCGAAGCTGACTGAGAGTCGAGCTTGTTGAAGTGAAGTTGACTAAGAGTCGAACTCACTTAGGGGTATAAAGCTGATTAAGAATCGAGCTTATTGCATAGAGTGTAGTACAATGTTTGGTCGAGCAGAACTTGTAATTTCATTGAAGTAAAACATGCTTACATCGAAATAGAAAACTAGAACTAGGACAAACTTTGAGCTTGAAAGTTGGAAACTAGAAGTAATATCTGATGAGGTGAGTGGCGTGCCAAGGGTGCTTCAACTCTTCACCGTCGGGATGAGCAATCATGTAGGTTCCTTCTTTGACGATTCGAAAAGTCTTGTAGAACAAAATATCCTTACAGGCCCCCATGTCGACTAAGAGTCTGCTCGTCGTACACCCGTCTATAAGACCTGGGATGACGAGAACTTGCTCCCTAGCCGCCATATTGGTTGTCAACTCATGGGGGTAAAAGCTGATCACCTCATCTCTGACATCTCTCCTTGGAGGCACATGTGGGGCTTTACTGAGTTGAAAGATCTTGTGCTTGATGGCAGTGTTACTTGCTTGCTCCGTAATGACCCCCAGATTCAATCTAGGTTGCCTCGGCCCCTGTTGTCCACCTGCAGGCTGCTCGCCTCCACCAGTTTGAGGCCTCTTCACATATGCGTCAAGTCTTCCTTGCTCGACCATTCTTTGGATAATGCGCTTCAAGCCTAGACAATCCTCCGTGAGATGACCCATGTCCTTGTGGTAATCACAGTATTTGCTGTTGTCCCTTCTGAACTTGTTGCCTGGGTTCATTGGGGCAGGTGGAGCCAACTCGACTGCATTCAGGATTTCAGTTCGACTCACCGTTAGGGGAGTGAAAGTCTCGGGCACCTTCTCTGTCGCCCTTGTCCTGTTCTTGCCATTTTTATTGTTTCCTCCATTCTTGTTGGAGTCCTTCTTGTCATCAGTGACCTCAGTCTTGGGCTCTTACCATTCTTCTTCTCTTTCCTTTCCTCAGCTAGAGCGACATTATACACCTTTTCGAACAACTCCTGTCGAGTTGTGACTGTACGAACTGTGAGTTCATAATCCATGTCTGCCGAGGAAATACCGTTTCGGAAGCAATTGATGACTTCCCTATCAGTGAGGTCTTCCTCTATCTTATCAACCATCTCCTTGAACTTGGTGAAGTAGCTCATCGAGCTTTCATTTTTTGCCTGCACCAAGTTATTTAGGTCGGTGATGCCATCTTTCGAGCTCCCCGCAATGAGAAGCGATCCAAGAATTTAGTCCTCAAACACATCCATGTGGAGATGCTACTAGCTGGCAGGCCATTGAACCACGTCAACGCTGCTCCTGTGAGGGTGCTTATGAGGGCTTTGCACATATTGTCGTCCTCATTTGCTACAAAACACATGGTGGCTTCCAGATGCTGTATGTGGCTCTTTGCATTAGTTGACCCTGAGTACTTCTCTAGAAGGGGCAACCTGAAACTAGGAGGAGGTCGACTATCTCTCATCTCCTTGGATAGAGGTCGAAGAGCAAAGTCAATTCGTTCGACCTTTCCAGTATCCTTTTTCTTCTCCTCCTCCCATTGTTCAAACTTTCTCTTCCATTGGAGCCACTCCCTAGCGTCGGGTCTATCTTCTCCAGCAGGGGGGACAGCATTTGACCTCTGACCTTCGCTCCTGGGTGGAGTCACCTGCCTGCTTCTCCTATCTCTGTGGGAAGGAGCCCTTTCCGATCTAACTGGAGATCTTTGCCTATCATTCCTTTGGGGCGACCTGCGCCTCTCATTCCCGGATGGCGACCTGCGCCTGTTATCTCCAAGTGGCGACCTGCGCCTTTCCCCTCCTATAGGCGACCTGCGCCCATTCCTGTCTCTATGAGACCCTGATCTTTGTGTCCTGGCAGGGGAACCACGTCGGCTTCGATTGGCTGTTAAGCGCGTCCTCAAATCAGATTGAGCTTCCTGCTCCCTATTTCTGGTGAGGCTAGCCCTTAGGTCGTTACTTGGCACATGAACGATAGTGGGAGCTCGTTGGACTATCCTGTTTTCGCCATTCTGTCCCACACCCTCATTTGGCCTAGCACTCCTGGCCTGTTGCCTATCAGAGACCTGAGTGGGAGCCACTCTTTCTGAGCGCACGTCGGCCTGCTCTGCCTCCTCCATAGCTATCAAATCAGCCAGAATCTGGGCTCGCTCCAACATCATTTCTTTCTTGCTCATGGGATTAATTGAGGGACCTGCCCTGTTTCCAATGTTCACCTGTCCAGTTGGACGCTTAGAAGGGGGTGGAGCTCCTTGTCCATCCATATGCCTTTTCCCTCTCCTTGTGTCAGGCAATCCTCTGCCATCAACGACACTGGTAGAGCGCGTTGCTCTACCGTGAGGGCGATTTGGTGGGGGAGGAGGCAAATCCATGTTTTCAGCATTGACGTTGAGATTTCCAGCGTTTGTATTGGTGTTGTTGTTCACTTCATTGAATTCTTCAGAAGCATCTTCAACATGCCCGTCTGGGGTTACCATGGTTGTAGGTTGAGAAGAGTTTCGAGGTCAAGCTTAAGCACAGTTCCCGGCAATGGAACCAAACTGATGCTGCAGGAATTGTGCTTATCAGTAATCCTCCACGTGGCAGGACCAATCACCTGGCTCCTTGACCTGAAATCAGAACCCACGACTAGCCGGATGTGTCTCCGGCGAAGACGCTCGGGCGTGAGAGTAAGATAACAGTGTATATAGCTCAAAATGTATTGAATAATGAATTCAGATAACAAAATGGCAGTTACCTTTGCACCGTTGGTGGTGACGAAGTATTTATAGTTGATGTAGGTAGTTTAATGACATGGATACCTGAGCTCCGAGATTATAGGGACAGTTACAAGTAATGTGAACGTGTCCTGTAATGGCTCCTGATTTGTAGGAATACGGTTATGGAAAGATTTGACCCATGTGTGTCCATCTTAGTTAGCTCGACGTTTGGTAATTAGGTCGTGGTCGTCCTTTGTGGAATGGTCGACCTGACTGGCGGGTAGAGCATGGTTCGTACCCGAATTATAATATGGATCATGAGGACAGACTAAGTTAGGTCGGGACCTGGTAAGTCGGATCATGGATTTAGTCGAGTGATACTTGAAGGGTTTTGGGCCTTGCTCTGATTGGGCCAGTCTCACTGAGGATGTGGGAACCAAGGCTATCTGTGATTGGGCTTTATTCGCTTGGCCCAACTCGACGTTTTTGGTATGTTCAATAATAATTAAAAATCTATCTAATTTTACATTCAAATAAAAAAAAACTATCTCATCTAAAATTAATATTTACTTTGAAATAAAAGGTCACAAGAAAATAAACAAATTAAAGAAACCATAAACAAATTAATATTTACTTTGAAATTAATATTTAAACTCTCTCTCTCTCTCTCTCTGACTCTCTCTCTACTCTATCTCTATCTCTATCTCTAATTCTCTCTCTCACTCACACAGGAACGGGAAGCATAAATCAAAGAAACCACCGCCACCGCCTCCCCTTCCCTTCATCCCGTCCAGCCTCACCACCGTGGCTACCCCACCCCTCCCACAATCAGGCGACCCCCTTCCCTTCCCTCCCCGTTAAATCCTCCCACCGTCTATTTCGTCCAATCGATCGGCGTTACAACGTGGCTACCCCACCCCTCCCACAATCATCGGCTCTAATCAATGGAGGAAGCAACTACCCATCAAATCAGGACCTCCGGAGCAATCAATTTTTGGAGACGAAGCCCTAAATCACGCAAACCGTCCGCAATTCGTCTGGATCCGCCTCCAAACCGTCCGCAATTCGCCCTCAAATCCGGCCGCAATTCGCCCTCAATCCGGATTCAAGGTTGGTTCATCTTTATCATTGTTCCAGTTGTTGTTGTTGTATCTTGCGTTGAGGGCGTATGAAGATGATATGGGAGCTCGTACTTTGTATGCAAATGCAGGTTATAAGATGGTTTCAGGAGATATTTTTTTTTAACTGTGTTATTTACTTTTCAAAGTTTGAAATTTGGAGATGATATGGATTTTAACTGTGTTATCATTTTTAACTGTGTTATTTACTTTTCAAAGTTTGAAATTTCAAACTTTGAAAAGTTTGAATTTTTTTTCTTCAAAAGGTATTTACAGATTCCAAATTCCAAATTTTTATTTTCTCTTTCTCATTTATTTACTTTGTATTAAAGGTCAAAGTTTGAAATTTGGATTCAAGGATGATCTGAATTTTGGTTCATTGTTCCAGTTGTTGTTGTTGTTGTTTCTTTAACTGTGTTCATTCTTTAACTGTGTTCATTGTTCCAGTTTTTGTTGTTTTGGTTAAACAGAGGAATTAAACAGATGAGGGAGAAATTAAACAAAGGAGTAAGCAATAAATAAATGTGTATGAACATTAAAGAAGTGGTGTATATAAATGAGAAAGTAAATACCTTTTGAAGTTTGAAATTTGGAATCTGTAAATTTTTTGGAGCTTAAATTTCAAATTAAACAGAGACTATTTTGAAAAGAAGTGGTGGCGTATATAAATGAGAAGAGGGTGTGGATCTGTGTTTTGACAAATTCAAATTTTAGGAGGGAAGATTAAACACGGGTGTGAATGTGTGCCCAAATTTTGTTTTTTGTTGGATTCACGCGAGTTTGAAGACATCTGGTTTAATTTGAAAAACGGAGTCGCCACGCCATTTTGATTACCTCAAAACTTTGAAAAAAAGGTTTTATGGGTTCGGAGGTTAAGTTACCCCTTGGGTAGAACGTTTGGCATTCACCCAAGGTGCCTTACCGGAGCAAGTCTCCCGTGATTTCATTAATCGTGCTTGCTTGCGTGCTTTCTTGTGTGCATGTGTTTGAAAATAAGGAGGGAATGTCCCAAGTCGTCTTCCGGACGTACAAACCATTTGTTGGTTGTCGCTCGGGATTTCTTGGAATTTATGTATTCGGGATTATGATCCCGTCCTCATCTTGTGACTTGTGATCATCGCATTTTTAACCTCGGGACCCTCGGGACTTGCGTGATCGAGAGAATGACTCTCTTTTTGATCAAAGATGAGGTTCTTTAGAAAAGGAAGGTCCCTAGCCCATCAATCCTACGCTTTAAGACGGTCGAGCTCGTATAGATGCTTCATACTCTTTCTTAAGCGATAATTGGAGATATAGGGTTCAAGGTTGTCCCTTTCTAAAGAAATGTGGAACCTTCAATGGAAGGAACGATGTAAAGATAGGATCTTTTACACCGGTCCGTTCCTAGGTTACTAATGGGAGAATGGGGGAAATGTATGTAAAAATGACACTTTAATGAAAAGATGACATTTTTGGGTTGCAAATGATGCACTTCGTTTAAAGAAATGATCTTTATTGCAAATGATGCATAAAAATTTGATTTTTAAGCAAATGATGCATTTTTGAAGAAATTGGCATTCATTATGCAAATGATGCATAAAGATTGCATTTTGAAAAGCATATGATGCTAGTTTATGGTAAAGACATGGTCTTTAAAGCAAATGATGCTTGGAAAAGTGATTTTGGATGCAAATGATGCATTTTGATTGAAAAGATTTGATTTTTATATGCAAAGGATGCATGAAGATGACATTTTTATTTGAAAATGGGGGTTTTAGGTGCAAAGGATGCACCTTTATAGGAAAAGACTACATTTTTATGACAAATGATGTCTAATGCATGCAAAAGAGGAAGGGGAATGTGAAGATATGCTCTTTAATCTACCAAGTCCCAAGCAATATAAAAGTAATGCAATGAGCAATTTATAAAGCAATTAGGATGCGAGGTTAGGGCGTGCGAGGTTACCAATGGCTTCCTTCTTCTTCGGGCGGAGCTAGGAGGAGAGGTTGGTCTTGGATCTCCAAGGAGGAGGGAGGGAGCTTCTTGGCCTTCTTCTTCACCTTCTTGGATCTTCAACAACCTCTTGGGAGTATTTCTTCGTATTATATGTGGTGTTGTTGGAAATTGTTGTTTTTAAAATGGGTAGAGGAGGGCTCTATTTATAGGCAGTCTGGATAAGGCTAATGAAGCCGTGCGGCTAAGGGCAGCAAGCTAATGCAGCCGTGCGGCATTATCCACAATGACTCAGCATTCTAGAACCATGCAAGGTGGCAAATTCTAGAACCTTCCCTCCTAATTAAGAAAAACGTGTTTCTTAATTAGGAAGGATTCCCTTCAGCCCTTATTTAATTAAAAACAGTTCCGGAATGTTTCCGGAACACTAGGAAGGTGCAGGAATTACCGGAAAACTTACCGAAATTGCTAGGGAAATTTGCTTAGGAAGGCATGAGCCAGATTTGGGTACTTACGAAGCCCTCGGCAACGTCACTTGCAAGGCGAGTGGGGTTGTCGATAGAAAAGGATCCGATCTGGCGAATGCCGAGACGAATTGGGAGACCAAGGTGGTCGAGTGGCTGAACCTCTTATGAAAGGCTACCTACGTATCCCGGAGGAATCAAGCCAGGCCGTAGTTCGGAATAGATCCGCCGGGGAAAGGGGTGTCACATGTGATGAATTAGCTGAACCTAAAGTAGGCTACCTACGTATCTCGAAGGAATCAAGCCAGGTCGTAGTTCGAGCTTTGACTGAATCGAAATGTTATTCTTCCAACTCGGAATAACGGAGATCGAAAGAGAGAGCGAAATGTCATTCTTCCACCTTGGAATGACGGAGATCGCGAGAGAGATCGAAATGTTATTCTTCCACCTTGGAATAACAGAGATCGAAAGATAGAGCGAAATGTCATTCTTCCACTTTGGAATGACGGAGATCGCGAGAGAGATCGAAATGTTATTCTTCCACCTTGGAATAACGGAGATCGAAAGATAGAGCGAAATGTTATTCTTCCACCTTGGAATAACGGAGATCGAAAGAGAGAGCGAAATGTCATTCTTCCACCTTGGAATGACGGAGATCGCGAGAGAGATCGAAATGTTATTCTTCCACCTTGGAATAACGGAGATCGAAAGATAGAGCGAAATGTCATTCTTCCACCTTGGAATGACGGAGATCGCGAGAGAGATCGAAATGTTATTCTTCCACCTTGGAATAACGGAGATCGAAAGATAGAGCGAAATGTCATTCTTTCACCTTGGAATGACGGAGATTGCGAGAGAGATCGAAATATTATTCTTCCACCTTGGAATAACGGAGATCGAAAGATAGAGCGAAATGTCATTCTTCCACCTTGGAATGACGGAGATCGCGAGAGAGATCGAAATGTTATTCTTCCACCTTGGAATAACGGAGATCGAAAGATAGAGCGAAATGTCATTCTTCCACCTTGGAATGACGGAGATCGCGAGAGAGATCGAAATGTTATTCTTCCACCTTGGAATAACGGAGATCGAAAGATAGAGCGAAATGTCATTCTTCCACCTTGGAATGACGGAGATCGCGAGAGAGATCGAAATGTTATTCTTCCACCTTGGAATAACGGAGATCGAAAGATAGAGCGAAATGTCATTCTTCCACCTTGGAATGACGGAGATCGCGAGAGAGAATGCATTTTGTAAAGAAGTAAGAAGGACTCAATGATTTTTGTAAAGAAAGTGGGATGTACCTGATAATTTTTTTGTAAAAGAAGTGGGACGTACCCGATAATTTTGTAAAAGAAGTGAATTAAAAATGCTAAAGGCAAATAAAATGAGCCACAGGGGTAAATTTGTAAAATAAGCCTCGGGGCACTGGAGGGAAAATTTGATTGAAAATGATTGGAAATGCCAGGTGCACAAAGGGTAAAACAGGCCTATGGGGGACAAAATTGTAAGATTGAGCCTTCAGGGGCAAAAATTGTAAAAACCAGCCACATGGGCTTAGTATGTCGCGCGACCTAGTATGCCATGTGGCCAGGTTTGTCGCGTGACCTACATAGCCTGAACTGTACTTTTCATAGCCTTTGGAATTGGACTGAAATTGCCGACACGAGTTGGAATTGGGTGACCAAAGAGGTCACCTACCTGGTCCCCTCGGGGCAATGGAAAAAAGATATTGGTCCCTTACTATAAGGATGGAAACGGGGTGACCTAGGAGGTCAAACGGCCAATCCTACTAGGAATGTGCCAAATATAAAAAAAAGAGGGTGACCAATGTGGTCAGATAGTTAGACTTTTATGAAAAGCTTATGCACCATTGGAGAATGGAGAAAGGAAAAGGTGACCAACGTGGTCGGATGGCTGGACCTTTATGAAAGGCTACCTACGTATCCCGGAGGAATCAAGACTTGATCGTAGTTCAAGCCTCATCTAGACAGTTAGGAACGATGTCTAGGATTTTCGACGTTTTGACAATTAGGAAACTGTCGCCTGGCGTTATCTCGTTATGACGGAAGTAACGGAGGCGCTTTTGGGAGAAAATGTTATCATTAGCAATTGGCACGTTACTTGAGCCTAGGGGTGATTTTTTTTCTTGGAAACATGGTAGGGACTGGGTCTGGATATACATATGGAATGTATTTGGGAATTGTTTAAGACGGGTTTCAAACAGGTGGGGTCGTATCCCTTGGGAGCGGACTGAACTGCTGTTGTTGCTGAGATGTTGTCAACGCGGACTGGAATTCCCTCTTGGGCTGAGACTGGGTTTAAACCTCGGGTCTCGATGAATGTTCCTTTCTCACACTCTGGCATTTGAAGCTGATGCTGACAGGCTTTTACAACCAAAGACTAAAACAGATGTTGAAATGACCAAACCTCTCTTCTAGGGATGGATGCGACTTATCGGAGCCCCGGTCTGAGGAAAAACTTTCTGCAAAGCCCCATGAAAGATCCTTTCACTGGCAAAGCTCCGGTTGGATGAACTGAGCAGGCGAAGTCTTAGGTTTTGAAGAAGTGAGTTAATGAAGCCCCAATCTGATGACCTAGCGAAAATCCCAATATGATTGGTACTGCGGAAGTGATCCTGAGGTTGATCTGAACAAAACTGAATCCATCTAGGGACCTAGTGAAGAACCCGATGCGAACCCCAAAAATGACTAAAGAAGCCCCAGTCTAAAGAAATGGCTTGGCAAAGCCCCAGACTTGAAGAGTTTCAAGGCAGCCCTAATGCGAATTGTAGCAGAAGAGGAAAGACCTATCTTTTTGTTTCGTTTTTTTTCTTTTTTTTAGTCAATCAGTCAACCTTAAGGAGATGCAGACAAAGAGAAGAATTTTAGGAAGATATATACATGCAGGGGCATATTTTTCGAAAGGTGGGAATAGATTCCGATTTTGTGTTATTTTGATGGCCTTATTCGATGTAGGCACAAAAACTCGCTCTAGGTTTGACTCTTTTGAGAGAGTATAAGCGTAGAGAGGTTGATAAAAGTGTATGGAAGCCCCTGCTGACAGAAAATCAGTGTTTAGCACTATTTTTCCTAAGATGTAGAAAAGGAAGACTTGTCAAGACATCTGAAAACTTGTTTTATTTACAATGATCACAAGATTGCTTAAAACCCTTTATTAATGTTCGGGTTATTTAACCACTAATCTCGATATGAACAAACATTCTTATTAGTCATGAGGAGAAAGTCAACCAATGCCGCGGATCAAGGTTGGCTGGTGTGAAAGAAAGGTTTGTGTATAGGGAGGTCATTGATGAGACCGGGTTTTCTGGGATCTGACTGTGTCTATGGGAGAGGTTATCCGATGAGACCGGATTTTCTGGGATTTGACTGTGCTTATGGGAGAGGTTATCCGATGAGACCGGATTTTTTGGGATTTGACTGTGCTTATGACCGGACCATTGTTGGTTGCCTACGTTCCCCTCGTTGTGAGGAGCTCAGGTCGCCGTAGTTCGGCCTTGGCCGGACTGTGTTTGGTTTTGGGAAATGGGATTTGTGGTTCCTTTAGTGAAAAGACTTAGGATGAGATGATGAGGCGTGGGCCTCGGGATGATTCCTTGACCAAGTCATTTCGGACGGTTGCTTCTGATTTTCATCTTTCATTGGGGGAGAAGGGATTTGCACGTGCCTAAAGGCTTACGAAATGCTTCTGGCTTTGCTTCGACCGCCCCATTGTTATCGACAACATTCATTCTTTGAGCTTTGATTTTGCCTGTCCGTCAAGCTTTTAATGGGCAGTGCTGGGTCCTTGGCCTCATTTTCTTTTATTTTCTATGTGCAACCCTGTTTTTTGCCTAGACTGCCCTTTTTAGGGATTTTCAGTCTAGCTGGGCATTACTCTTTTTGCACTGAGATTTTTTTTCTTCTTTCTTTTTTTTTATATATGTGCAACCCTGTTTTTTGCCTAGACTGCCCTTTTTAGGGATTTTCGGTCTAGCTGGGCATTACTCTTTTTGCACTACATTTTTTTATTTTATGAAGCACCTGAGGGCCAAGGCAAGCCTCTGCTTGAACTTTCTTGATATCCTTGAGGTCTAAGGCAGGCTCCTAGGTCGTTGTCGACACGAGGTCAATCTTTCGAAGCTGAGTGGCCTTTTGTTGTCCCTTGATGTTGCCGCTGTCGTTGACTTGGTCAAGATGAAGGTGGGGGCATGATTGGGAAATTGTATGGTTTAATGAAGGTCTTTTTGTGAAGTAAGGAAAGTGTATGGCTTGATGGAGGCCTTTTGTGGGGTAAGGAAGGTGTATAGGGAGAGCATTGGTTGACTTTCTCACACCGATTAATCAGAACGTGAATTATTTCGAGAGATTACTTGTTGACCAATGCGAGTGATCATATAAAATAAAACCATTTCATTAAATGTAATGTAGGTGTGCAAATAATGTCTTAAGTCTAGCAAGAAAAGAAGAAGACTCTTTTATAGAAAATTGAAGATTAAATACAATGTCCGTAGAGGACTTGATTGAAAAAGAAAAGTACTAGAACCTACGAAGGTTGACTGAGAGACTATTTTTTTTTTACTTAAGGATAGGTAGACCCTAGTCTAGCTACTCTTCGCGGGTTGGACTGCCACGTAACTTGAGCTTTCCTTCGTAGATCAGCCACTGAATTTCTTTCTTCAGATCCACACACTTGTTTGTCACATGCCCAAAATGCTTGTGGTACTCGCAGAACTTGGTCCTGTCAACTCTACTGGGGTTTCTTGGCTTATAATTCTCGAGAGGTGTGAGAAGACCTCGTTTCACCAAATCATCGAAAACTTTGCTCGTGGGCATCCCAGAATCATCAGGCTGATGTTTCTGATCTTGCACTTCCTAAAACGACCTCTTACCATAGCTTTCTGTTTTTGGCCCATGGAGGTTCTCGAGCTTCCTATTTTCTATCAACTTCTGGATCTCATGCCTCAAATAGGTGCAATCATCAGTATTGTGCCCATGGTATTGATGGAAAAGACAATGCTTGGATTCATCCAACCGAACATGGGGATTCCTAGGTTTCCAATTCTCCAGTGGCTTTATCAGCTTTTCTTTCATCAGCTTTTCCAGCATCTTGCTTAAATACATCTCCATGTTGTCAAAATGAAGGGAGCGGGGTTTTCGGGAGACATTGTTGTTCTCAAAACTCAGATTCCCATTGTCCAATTGGTTCCATTGTTGGATTTGGCTGAAGGAAGCTACGACACTCTTTCTGGTGCTTTGAGCCGAGTACGGTTGCTGCTTGGTATTGGGTTATGCTCGGTGGAGTCATTTCCTTGCCTGGTTCGACATCTTGGGTCAAGGGAGTATTGATACTCATCATGAGGTCAAGCTTCTCTTGCTTCTGTTTCACTTGCTCCATTAATATTTCCACATGGGGGTCAACGGGGACTCTCGCAATGGACTTTTATAAGCGAGATGGAACCACGACAACGGGCGAGTGACACGACGGGTGAATTCGCTAAATCCGGTAGGTGACAGTGAGAACTTGAATCATCCGAGATCCTCTTTTGGCAACTCATGATTGCGTTCGAGGTAGGTATAGGGGCTTGAACATAGCCACATAGCTCGAAGCGATCATGCGAAGCTGGAGCATAAAGCGGGCGGTATTCTTTGGGCCCGAGAGACATGTGGGGTGAAGTTCAATCCGTTCTGAGGAGCTGAGGGCGATGGAGCCCGGATGAGCTGGGATGTTGGAAAGGACCGAGGAGAAGTGGTCCTTGACAAGGGATCATATGTGGATGGAGGTAGATATTGGTTATAGGCTGGGGGGTCTTGGTTATAGGATGAAGGGGTGAAATCACTTGTTTACGAAGTCTCATCTTCGACTACCACCGGAGAACCGTTCGACTCAACTGTGACCTGAACTCCATGACGACGGAGTGCGTCAATAAGCATGCCTTGCTGTTCCTCATGAGCCTTATGGGCATTTTCCAAAGACAGGGCTAACTCTTCCTTCCTAACCATCTGATTTCCTGCACCCTCACTGTTTTCTCCAAATCTGCCATTCTAAATTCTGAGGCCGATGAAACGGACGATTCGACGAACTATCGAGCCACGAAATTTCCGCACTGACAAGCCGCTGACCCGATATTCTCACCCACTTCTTTCTCGCTGCGGGAAAGGGATAGACAAGGTTTAGACTCGGGGGTAGGCAAGGTTTAGACTCGGAGGTAAGTGTTTAGGCCTGGAGGTAAGTGTTTAATTTGAAGGCTCAAGTAACATGCACTTATCGCTTAAATTTTGCTCAAAACACATTTTCTCCTAATCCTAATTGATCGAAAAAGATGAGACCTTGAAAGGTCAAGATTGAAAATTGGACCGTGAGGATCTTTAATTGGAGACTTGACCGTGAAAGGTCGGGATTGCATTTGACCGCGAAAGGTCGAGATAGAAAATTGGAGATCGAACCGAGGAGGTCACGATTAGGGATTTGACCGCGAAAGGTCGAGATAGAAAATCGGAGATCGGACCGAGGAGGTCGCGATTAGGGATTTGACCGCGGAAGGGTCGAGATGGAAAATCGAAGATCGGACCAAGGAGGTCACGATTAGGGATTTGACCGCAAAAGGTCGAGATAGAAAATCGAAGATCGGACCGAGGAGGTCACAATTAGGGATTTGACCGCGGAAGGGTCGAGATGAAAAATTGAAGATCAGACCAAGGAGGTCACGATTAGGGATTTGACCATGAAAGGTCGGAAGATGGAAGATCGGAAATCGGACCGAGGAGGTCTCGATTAGGGATATCAGAGATAGGAAAATGCAATTATGATTACATTAATTGTTCAAGTTTACTTAAAATCGTGTCTTTTATTAATTCCTATTTGGTTGGAAAAGGGGGGTTTGCCCTTCTTTTTTCGCAACTACTCTAGATCCTGGATCAGTGGGTTCCGTCACTACGTCTATAATCCCCTCGTATTCCACCTGTATTTCGACCTCCCAGGGTGGACAGCCCCGGGCGAGGGTCCTATAGGGCACGCGGATCCCACCGACCGAGAGTAAAGAACGCTCCTAACGGGTCTAGAGGGTCATAGGACCTTTTAACGCACGAGCGATGCGGATTATAGTCAAGGCAATACCAGGAAAGTCTCGTCTTTCTGCCTTGATTGGATTTTGGCAGATTTTCGCTTGAGCGAATGACGTTTTGACTTTCGGTGATGTCCGAGAAGATAATAGGCATGGGTCGGGCGGCAAAAGCCGGATGACACAGTGTCACATTGAACTTCGTTGCATACGCCGGGCGTGAGTTAGAATCGAAGTCAATGCCGGGTCAAGATCTCGCCAATTTTTCCTTGTCGGAATTTTAGCAGAGCTTCGCTTGAGCGAAAGATCTTTTGATTTGTTGGCAAAGACTCGGTCTTGACTCTTACGCATTCCGTGCAGGTCAAGGTCAATAGTTAATGTCGGAGTCGAGATCTCGCCAATTTTTCCTTGTCGGAATTTTGGCAGAGTTCTTCTTCCATTATGAACTAAGGTTTGACCTTTACGAGGGTATACAACTGGGCTATATGACACGGACTAGACCAAAAACCAACCAAAAGTCACGGTTTTTTGAAACGTGTGACACGGACTGTGCATTGGTCGACCTTGTTTGCCATGGGGAGGTTGGGATGATTTCGTGCACGCCGGGAGCATCGTAAGGCTGTCCGTGACTGCAGTGGAACCACCCTCGGGTTTGAAGGACGTGCGTGCAAAGTGTACGGGATATATCGGGTGCGCGTAGTGTGCGGTCTCCTAAAAATGTTCCTTTTTGAGTTAAAACAGAGATTTTCAGAAATGTGTTTTAAAGGAATGATTTTCGGGACGGGGAGAATGCAACACATAAGCACGTAAATTTTAAGGAGCCCAGTCGGTCATGGAGCCGAGTAGCCCCAAGCTGCTAGGGCTGCCCAGATTAACCATGATTTTTCCTGGTGGAATTGCCGGCGAGGTCGCCCGGTCGAGAATCCAAGGAGGATTGAGCCGTACGGCGCATGGATCAATTTTCCAGGTTCCACTCCTTTTGCTATTTTTCGGGTTGTTTCCCGTTCAAAGTATGTACAGATTCCAAGATGCAAATGATGCAATGCATGGTAAAGAAAGCAAGCATGATTAATGAAATCGGCGACGGGAGTCTAACCCGCTCAAAGGGAAAATCTTTCTTTATTTTTTTCGAAAAAGTGATACTGGTACGTGGGATTGTTAAACCACCGGTTATCCCAACTCCCACATCAGAGAGTGTACAGGAAAGGCAAGTGGTTTCCACCTATATACCGGGTATCGATTTTTTTGTTTTGAAAAATAAAAGCTTTTCTCCTTTGGGACATTCCCCAGCGGAGTCGCCAAACTGTGAATGTGTGCCCAAATTTTGTTTTTTGTTGGATTCACGCGAGTTTGAAGACATCCGGTTTAATTTGAAAAACGGAGTCGCCACGCCATTTTGATTACCTCAAAACTTTGAAAAAAAGGTTTTATGGGTTCGGAGGTTAAGTTACCCCTTGGGAAGAACGTTTGGCGTTCACCCAAGGTGCCTTGCCGGAGCAAGTCTCCCGTGATTTCATTAATCGTGCTTGCTTGCGTGCTTTCTTGTGTGCATGTGTTTGAAAATAAGGAGGAAATGTCCCAAGTCGTCTTCCGGACGTACAAACCATTTGTTGGTTGTCGCTCGGGATTTCTTGGAATTTATGTATTCGGGATTATGATCCCGTCCTCATCTTGTGACTTGTGATCATCGCATTTTAACCTCGGGACCCTCGGGACTTGCGTGATCGAGAGAATGACTCTCTTTTTGGTCAAAGATGAGGTTCTTTAGAAAAGGAAGGTCCCTAGCCCATCAATCCTACGCTTTAAGACGGTCGAGCTCGTATAGATGCTTCATACTCTTTCTTAAGCGATAATTGGAGATATAGGGTTTAAGGTTGTCCCTTTCTAAAGAAATGTGGAACCTTCAATGGAAGGAACGATGTAAAGATAGGATCTTTTACACCGGTCCGTTCCTAGGTTACTAATGGGAGAATGGGGGAAATGTATGTAAAAATGACACTTTAATGAAAAGATGACATTTTTGGGTTGCAAATGATGCACTTCGTTTAAAGAAATGATCTTTATTGCAAATGATGCATAAAGATTTGATTTTTAAGCAAATGATGCATTTTTGAAGAAATTGGCATTCATTATGCAAATGATGCATAAAGATTGCATTTTGAAAAGCATATGATGCTAGTTTATGGTAAAGACATGGTCTTTAAAGCAAATGATGCTTGGAAAAGTGATTTTGGATGCAAATGATGCATTTTGATTGAAAAGATTTGATTTTTATATGCAAAGGATGCATGAAGATGACATTTTTATTTGAAAATGGGGGTTTTAGGTGCAAAGGATGCACCTTCATAGGAAAAGACTACATTTTTATGACAAATGATGTCTAATGCATGCAAAAGAGGAAGGGGAATGTGAAGATATGCTCTTTAATCTACCAAGTCCCAAGCAATATAAAAGTAATGCAATGAGCAATTTATAAAGCAATTAGGATGCGAGGTTAGGGCGTGCGAGGTTACCAATGGCTTCCTTCTTCTTCGGGCGGAGCTAGGAGGAGAGGTTGGTCTTGGATCTTCAAGGAGGAGGGAGGGAGCTTCTTGGCCTTCTTCTTCACCTTCTTGGATCTTCAACAGCCTCTTAGGAGTATTTCTTCGTATTATATGTGGTGTTGTTGGAAATTGTTGTTTTTAAAATGGGTAGAGGAGGGCTCTATTTATAGGCAGTCTGGATAAGGCTAATGAAGCCGTGCGGCTAAGGGCAGCAAGCTAATGCAGCCGTGCGGCATTATCCACAATGACTCAGCATTCTAGAACCATGCAAGGTGGCAAATTCTAGAACCTTCCCTCCTAATTAAGAAAAACGTGTTTCTTAATTAGGAAGGATTCCCTTCAGCCCTTATTTAATTAAAAACAGTTCCGGAATGTTTCCGGAACACTAGGAAGGTCTGGGGAATTACCGGAAAACATACCGAAATTGCCGGGAAATTTAATCGGAAGGCATGAACCAGATTTGGGTACTTACAACGGGAAGATTATTTTGAAAAAAAAAAGGGCAAAATGGGAAAGGGACTAAAAAGTGAGGGCAAAATGGTCATTTCCGTCTGTGTAACTGTTCACTCTACTGTTCATATAGATGGTTCCATTTATACTATAGATTATTGTTTGTAATGTTAGTACCTTCGTTTCAAAATCTGACATTAATTTTTTAAACATATTAAGTAATATTGTATAAAATATTCCTCGGGAAGAATATATTAATTTATTTTTTTACCCGAAGTAATATTATTTTATAAAAATTAATGTTTATAATATTCATGTCTTCGTGTGTTAATAGCTATCCGTGCATTGTACGGGAGTTTCACTAATACTAGTAAAGAAACATATTTATTACTTTTCTTGAAAACGAAGGCCAAGATGTTTTTTATTTAAAAAAATTGTAAGCTAGTAAGGCCTAGATTTGGGAGACTACTTTTTACATTTATTAAGTACATAATTATTCTTTCAAGGTATTTCATACTAGATTTGGGAGTCTACTTCATCCTATTTTGAGGGTAGGGCTAGCCATTGGAACCAATAAAAAGTGGAGAGAGGGTAGGTACCATGGGGATTATTTGTGCAGGATGTGATCAACAAATTTGCCACTAGGCAGCACGCGCTGAGTTCAACAAACTTATTAATCGATGTAAAACGCAGTGGAATAGATGAACAAAAAATGGCCTAAACCAATTATTCTGCAAGAAATCGTAATTCCTTAAACAAATAATCTCCTAAAAGATTATTCTGCAAGCCAAATTAATGACTTAGATAAACACACAAGGTGTAGGGTTTGGAAACTAGCAAAGAAATTAGTTGATAAAAGGTTCCCTATTACAAAATACCTAGCAATCTATTTATACTCGCAAATCCTAATAAATAAAGGAAAATAAATAAAGAAAACTTAATCAATAAAGGAAAAGAAATAAAACCCTAATGACTTATTTAAAATCCTATTGACTAAAATACCCAGGGTCTCAAAATATTAAAGGAAATAATAATGATCATAATAATATGAGACGAATACTAATTAATTTAAAAACAAAACATAAGATGTAACGTGTCCCGATTTAGGCCGAGGCTTGGTCTTGGTGAGGCAGCCGCTTGGCCTGGACCCAGGCTGCACTACCAGAAACAGGTGATTTAGCGGCGGAAATTTTCGTCGCTAAAACGAAATTTCCGTCGCTAAAAATAAACACCGGCAGAAAAATTTCGTCGGTGGTCCGCCGCTACCAGCCCGACGCAGTGCTCCGACGGCTCAATTTCCGCCGGTATATTTTGATTTTACCGACGGAATTAATTCCGCCGGTGATTTAATGGTTCCAGCGACGGAAATTTCCGTCGTTAAATCAATTTAATTTAATTGAAATTTTCATTTCAGTAACGGAAAATTCCGTCGCTGTAATAAAAATTAATTAAATTAAATTGATTTCGGCGGCGGAAATTTTCGTCGCTGTAATAAAAATTAAATTAAAATAAAATAATTTCAGCGGCGGAAATTACCGTCGCTGAAATTATTTATTTTAATTTTTATTACAGCGACGAAAATTTCCGCCGCTGAAATCAAAAACTAAATTAAAATTAAATGATATAGCGGCGGAAATTTCCGTCGCTAGAATAAAAATTAATTAAAATAAATTAATTTCAGCGACGGGAATTTCCGCCGCTGAAATTAATTTATTTTAATTAATTTTTATTCCAGCGACGGAAATTTCCGCCTCTATAATCAAAAATTAAATTAAAATTAATTGACATAGCGGCGGAAATTTACGTCGCTGTAATTAAAATTAATTAAAATAAATTAATATCAGCGACGGAAATTTCCGTCGCTGATTCTGAAATACAACAACAATAACAACAAAGCCTTAGTCCCAAAATAATTTGGGGTCGGCTAACATGAATCCTCATATGTTATCGTGAAAAAAATAAATAAAAAAATTAAATTAAATTAAATTAAAAAAATAAAAATAAAAAAATAAAAAATAAAAAATAAAAAAATAAAAAAATAAATAAAAATAAAAATGAAAAATAAAAAAAATCAACCCCCCACATGAATTTTTGCCCTCCACTCCGGCCTCTTCAACACCATACTTTCATCCAGTCCAAGTAAATTCATATCATTTTCAATTACTCTAATCCAAGTTTTTTTGGGTCTTCCCCTACCCCTCGCCATTTTATCATTTCTCCACTGTTTCGGCCTCCTAACCGGTGCATCACTCGGTCTCCTTCTCACATGTCCAAACCACCGTAGACGATTTTCCCTCATTTTATCCTCAATGGGCGCAACTCCTACTTTACCTCTGATCACCTCATTCCCCAACCGATCCTTTCTTGTATGACCGCACATCCATCGAAGCATACGCATCTCCGCCACATTCATCTTATGCACATCGCTGATTCTGAAATAAATAAAAAAAATAATTTAAAATATCAATAATACAAATTTTTTTGTACCTGATATAACAATTCAATTTATAAAACTAATACTATAAAAACTAAAAATCAAATATCAGCGTACCAAACTAAAGACTAAATATCACCGTACCTAAATCTGGAGGGGGAGCAGGGGGAAAGGGGGGAGGGGCTCCCAAGAGTACCAAATATCTCAAATGTTTACAAACAAGTATAAAATAGTACAAACAAGTCTAAAATAGTCCGTAATCAACTCGGGGGAGGCCGGAAATTACCCTGGTCCTGGTCCAAACGAGCCATCAACAGCGCCAATTGTCTTTGAGTCTCTGCATGAGCCTCCGTAAGCTTTGCTCACTCGCGTCTCTCCTCATCCAACGCAGCCTGCAGAGTGTCGACCCTCGGATCATGAAACGTGGTCGGGACAACATTTGGCCGACGACGGCTGGTCGACGTCGACGGGCATTGCCGCCCGTAATCCCCCATAGACGTGGCCGGTTTATAAAACCGGCGGTTAGCCGGTTTATAACCGGCGGTTTTCAACCCCCAAATCGCCAACCGGAACCGAACCGCCTAACCGGCTAAACCGGTTACGGTTTAGGCGGTTCACGGTTTCGACGGTTATCCGGTTAACCTCCGGTTTGACGGTTTGGATCTGCTCGGCCGAGTCTTTGGTGTTGCTCGGTCGAGCATACTCTTTTTTTAATATCTAGCGTTCTGCTCGGCCGAGCAACTCATATGACTCGGCCGAGCATGAGGCATGACCGGTTAAATACACTGGAAAATGACCCCCTCGGTCGAGCAACTCATATGACTCGGCCGAGCATGGCAGATTAAATGGTAAAGACTTACTGGAAAAAATGTCTTGCTCGGCCGAGCAACCCTCATGACTCGGCCGAGCATAAAACCGGCGGTTCAAAACCGGCGGTTCACGGTTTTTGAAAATACAAACCGAAACCGAACCTTGTAAATATCGGTTACGTTTAAACCGGTTACGGTTAAACCGGTTGATCGGTTTTGACCGGTTAAAAACCGACCGGTTTGCCGGTTCGGTTTGAAAAGTGGACACGTCTAATCCCCCATCCCTAACACTCGGGCTCCTCTCTTTGGATGTCCCTCAGAGGTGACCGAGCGCCAAACATCAGGCACGAAGGGAATGGGTTGGTCGGGAGGCGTTCCTTCGGGAACAACGGCAGCTTGATATGCACTCTGTCAAAATAAAACAAACAATTATAATCATATACACAATGTAAGGGGCATAAATAAATTTACATATTCAAAATCAAGTCATTTAATGATAGTTACTTACAAAGGCATTAGCAGAGCGATCGTCAACCCATTGCGGAGGTTGATCGGGCGTTGTAGGAGTCCGAAGATGGGTGCTAGCGTAAACATCCAAAAAATTGACATTCGGACCATGATCCCTTTCCTATAAATAAAATAAGCGAGATTATTACTTTGAAATTGTATAAATGCAACATTTAAACTGATTTAAAAGCATGCATACACTACATACCATGCGGTAGTGATGCTCCGACCGGGATCGTCCCCATGGTATGCTTCGCCGCCGACCCCGAGGAGCCTGCTCTATTTGCCTTAGCCTGTTCGGCTATAGCCATCGCTGCATCCGACCCCCAATATTCGCAAAATTGAAGAAACACCTCCTCGGTCATCCAAGTAGGTCTCAAGGGCTGTTGGTTCGCCTTGAGCCGATTAGTATAACATTGTCTCTTCGTGTTACCTATAAAAAATATGAATATCTCGTAAACATATAATGATGACATTATAAAATTAAAAGAGTATAATCATTGTTAATTAAACTAATTAAGGATAGATAAATATGTTACCAATATGATTCTTAAATAGCTTATGAGCCTGTATATCGAAAACAAATCTAGCCGTCGCCTCGTCGATTTTCGGCGCCCAACAATATTTCCCCTACAACATATAATGATAACATTACAAAACTAAAAGAGTATAATCATTATTAATTATAACATTTTAATAACAAACTAACATTTAAGTTTTAAATAAAAACCATTAACACATTACCTTAAACTCATCCCACGCATCCTGCTTCTGCTCCGCTGGCAATGATTTCCAGTTGGGCCAAAACTCTGTCATGAGCCGAGACCGCCAATACTGCCCGATCTTAGTCCCTGGGGTAGGATATCCACCTACAAACCTGCCAAGTATATTTATACAATAACATTTTAACTTAAATAATGAATTATATATAAAACAAAAAGGAACCAACTTATATCAAATTAATGAAGAGTTACTTACTGGTCATAAAGTGACGATATCTCGACAAATATCCTCCCCTCAGAATCGACAGCAGTATGAGTATCGGCCCCAAAGGTGGAGGTGGAGCTAGTACTACTGCGGGTAGGGTCGACATCGGCATCATGATCAGTACTGGATCGGGACGGTTGCGTCCCAGTAATAGATGTGTAGATGGGCCGTGTCTTCCTACCCTTTTTACTAGAACTCATATCTGTATTACAGTAAAAATATTAAAATATACATTTTTAACAATAGGAAACAATATATTCACAATACATATAAAACTTTAAAGTTCTAATAATCTAAAGCATTCACAATAAATATATAACATGAAAATTCCGTCGCTGCTAAATCCGACGCTAACCTTTACGTTCACATGGATTGATGATGTGGCATGTTCACCGACGGAAATTTCCGCCGCTGTTTTTAACCTCAGCGACGGAAATTTCCGCCGCTATTATTAATAAATATCATTGTTTTTATTATATATAACACGAAAATTATTTTAAATTACTCTCAAATAATAAATATGAGTCAATAAATATTATTTTTGAAAAAATAAATAAATCATAAATATTAATTAATTTTAATTTAATAAATATCATTATTTTTAATTATATAAAATATGAAAATTATTTTAAATTACTGTCAAAAAAATAAGTATGAGTCAATAAATATTATTTTGGAAAATATAAATAAATCATAAATATTAATTAATTTTAATTTAATAAATATACCCTATACCCTATACCCTATACACTATACCCTATACCCTTTACACTAAACCCTAAACCCTAACCCCTAACCCCTAAACCCTAACCCCTAACCCCTAAACCCTTAGCCCTAACCCCTAAACCCTAAACCCTATACACCATACACTATACCCTAAACCCTATACCCTATATATCATACACTATACCCTATACACCATACCCTATATCCTATACCCTATACACTATACACTATACACTATACACTATACACTATACCCTAAACCCTAAACCCTATACCATATACCCTATACCCTATACCCTATACACTATACCCTATACACTATACCCTATACACTATACACTATACCCTATACCCTATACACTATACCCTATACACTATACCCTATACCCTATACCCTATACCCTATACCCATGACAAGAAGGTTGTAGCCTGGTGGTAGGCACTCCTCACTTGAGACCAAAAGTCCCGAGTTCGAGTCACCAATGGGGGGAATATGGAAACATATGTTGATCCTCTTTAGATTAGGAAAAAAAATAAATAATAAAAAAAATACCCTATACCCTATATCCTATACCCTATACCCTATACACTATACCCTAAACCCTAAACCCTATACCATATACCCTATACCCTATACCCTATACCCTATACCCTATACACTATACCCTATACCCTAAACCCTATACCCTAAACCCTATACCCTATACCCTATACCCTAAACCCTATACACTATACACTATACACTATACCCTATACCCTATACCCTAAACCCTAAACCCTATATACTATACCCTATACCCTATACCCTATACACTATACACTATACACTATACACTATACACTATACCTTATACCCTATACCTTATACCCTATACACTATACCCTATACACTATACCCTAAACCCTATACCATATACCCTATACCCTATACCCTATACACTATACCCTAAACCCTAAACCCTAAATCCTAAACCCTAAACCCTATACCCTATACCCTATACCCTATACCCTAAACCCTAAACCCTATACCCTATACCCTAAACCCTATACCCTAAACACTATACCCTATACACTATACCATATACACTATATCCTATACACTATACACTATAGTGTTTAGGGGTTATGGTTTTGGGGTTAGGGTTTAGGGTTTAGGGTTTAGGGTGTAGGGTTTTGGGTTTAGGGGTTAGGGTTTAGGGGTTAGTGTTTAGGGTTTAGGGGTTAAGTGTTAACGGTTAGGGTTTAGGGTTTAGGGGTTATGGGTTTGGGGTTTAGGGGTTAGGGGTTAGGGGTTATGTTTTAGGGTTTAGGGGTTAGGATTTAGGGGTTAGGGTTTAAGGTGTAGGGGTTAGGGTTTAGGGTTTAGGGTTTAGGGGTTAGGGGTTAGGGGTTAGGGTTTAGGGTTCAGGGGTTAGGGTTTAAGGTTTAGGGTTTAGTGGTTAGGGTTTAGGGGTTAGGGTTTAGGGTTTAGGGGTTAGGGTTTAGGGTTTAGGGGATAGGGTTTAGGGTTTAGGGGTTATGGGTTAGGGGTTCGGGTGCAGTTAAATATTTTAATGTTTTTTAGTTTGTTATTTTGTTAATTAGTTCTAAAAATAATCAAAAATTATATTTTATTATCAGCGACGGAATATTTCCGTTGCTGATAAATTAAAAAAAATTAAATTATCAGCGGCGGAAATATTCCGTCGGTGTTTAATTTAAAAAAAAACATTTTATTATCAGCGACAGAATATTTCCGACGTGTGAATACCCCGTCCCGATGCAACGCGCATTCGGAGGTTTGAAATAAATAATCATATAAAGTGTCGGATCGAAATGGGATATTCATTTAGTGACACTCGCTTTAAACCATATTAAAATATTAGTTTAATTTTGAGAGTCGCCACGCCACTTTGATATAGCCCAAAGCTTTGAAAAAAGGCTAAACAGTTAATTGGGTTCGGGGGTCAAGTTACAACAGAAGAAGAAACGTTATCACTCCTATTGCCCGACGGATCGGTCTTTCTAGCATGTGGGGTGTTGGTTGTGTGCGGTGTTTACAGGAATAGATAGAAGAAACGGGATCATGCATAAGGAGGAGGGGAGAGAAAGAATTAATTGATGATCACACCCTAGAACCTTTGAGTTAGGCCCTCGGAAGGTGCACTAATCAACGTTCATCCTTGGGGGATTGTTGATCATGGGATAATTATAACTAAGGTGGAAGGAAAGAAATAGTTCCTAGATCCATTGGGTTCCTTGGGCGAAACCTTAGATCATCCTCGGCTATTGCATATTTAAATATATTAAAACAGTCCTAAATCTAGCATAAAGGAACAATTAAAATATAATAAACATGCAAATATAATATGACAATAATAATAAAGAACAAAAAATATTAAAAAGAGTCTTACCAATTGTAGCAAGACTTTGGGGTCGAATCTAGGGCGATTCGAAGAGAATAGGAAGAACTGTGGGTAAAACAAGAGTAGTCTCGTTTCTCCCGAATGAATTGTGTGTTGAAAACTGTAACCGGCTGCACGTATTTATAGTGCTTTGGTACCTGGGCTGGGCCAGAGCAAGGGTCGATCGGCCTTAAATATAAGGTCCGATCGGCACAGGAAAGAAGGGTCGATCGACCAATTGCTTTAGGTTCGATCGGCACAATAATAAAGGGTCGATCGGCCATACAGAGGATGAAGGGCCGATCGGCACTTTGACCTGGCGTACCTTCCACGCAGGCAAATGACGGCGGGGTTTGACCGATTGGTTTAAGGGAATTTAGGGTTTATATTTAATTACACCGGGCCAGGTATTTAGAATACCTTTTTTCGGACCGGGTACTAACAGTAGCCCCTCGGCGACGCTTCTTGTAGGACAAGTGGGGTCGACGATAGAAAAAATAGGATCCGTCCTGAAAAAAGGGATTTCAGGAGGTAAGAGAATGATTTTGCGGATGCAAGGGTCGGACTCGGGCTGAGTCACAAAAAAGATGACCAGGTAGGTCAAGCGGCTGGACCCACGTCGGGCTACCTACGTATCCCAAGAGGAATCAAGCCAAGTCGTAGTTCGAAAAAGTGAGAACGTGCAAGACGTACCCAAAGAAGGTATATGTGAGACGGACTCAAAGGAGGTGCGGGGCGGACCCTTTGAAATGCGGGACGGACCCTTTGAAGGTGCGGGACGGACCCTCTGAGATACAGGACGGACCTTTTGAAGGTACGGGACGGACCCTTTGAAGATGCGGGACGGACCCTTGAAATGGAGGATAGACCTCTGAAATGCGTGACGGACCCTTTGAAGGTGCGGGACGGACCCTTTTGAAGATGCGGGATGGACCCTTTGAAATGGAGGATAGACCTCTGAAATGCGGGACGGACCCTTTGATATGCGGGACGGACCCTTTGAAGATGCGGGACGGACCCTTTGAAGGTGCGGGACGGACCCTACGAGATGCGGGGGACGGACCTTTTGAAGGTACGGGACGGACCCTTTGAGGATGCGGGACGGACCATTGAAATGGAGGGTAGACCCCTGAAATGCGGGACGGACCCTTTGAAGGTGCGGGACGGACCCTTTGAAGATGCGGGACGGACCCTTTGAAAGTACGGGACGGACCCTTTGAAGATGCGGGACGGACCTTTTGAAATGGAGGATAGACCTCTGAAATGCGGGACGGACCCTTTGAAGATGCGGGACGGACCCTTTGAAGGTGCGGGACGGACCCTCGAGATACGGGGACGGACCTTTTGAAGGTACAGGACGGACCCTTTGAAGATGCGGGACGGACCCTTGAAATGGAGGATAGACCTCTGAAATGCGGGACGGACCCTTTGAAGGTGCGGGACGGACCCTTTGAAGATGCGGGACGGACCCTTTGAAGGTGCGGGACGGACCCTCTGAGATACAGGACGGACCTTTTGAAATGGAGGATAGACCTCTGAAATGCGGGACGGACCCTTTGAAATGGAGGATAGACCTCTGAAATGCGGGACGGACCCTTTGATATGCGGGACGGACCCTTTGAAGTGGAGGAGAGACCTCTGAAATGCGGGAGCGGACCCTTTGATATGCGGGACGGACCCTTTGAAGGTGCAGGGACGGACCTACGAAGGTGCGGGACGGACCCTCCGAGATACAGACGGACCTTTTGAAATGGAGGATAGACCTGCGAAATGCGGGGACGGACCCTTTGATATGCGGGACGGACCCTTTGAAGATGCGGGACGGACCCCCTTTGAAGGTGCGGGACGGACCCTCTACGAGATACGAGACGGACCTTTTGAAATGGAGGATAGACCTCTGAAATGCGGGACGGACCCTTTGAAATGGAGGATAGACCTCTGAAATGCGGGACGGACCCTTTGATATGCGGGACGGACCCTTTGAAGTGGAGGATAGACCTCTGAAATGCGGGAAACTGTAGCTGCCAAAGGACTTAGGCTCAAGCATCGATGATGAATAGTTGTGTGAATTGATTGGGATTATTATGGCTTCCCGAGCCGAAGAACCAAGCGATTAAAAGATTGGGATAATCATTGCTAAGGCTTAGAGAGGAGTCTTGTCTCCTAGGCTTAAGGCTAGGGTTTTAGAGAGGCATTTGTCACCTAGGCTTAAGGCTAGGGTTTAGAGAGGTATTTGTCACCTAGACTTAAGGCTAGGGTTTAGAGAGGTATTTGTCACCTAGACATGAGGCTAGGGTTTAGAGAGGTATTTGTCACCTAGACATGAGGCTAGGGTTTAGAGAGGTATTTGTCATCTAGGCTTAAGACTAGGGCTTAGAAAGGTATTTGTCACCTAGGCTTGGAGCTAGGATTTAGAAAGGTATTTGTCACCTAGGCTTGAGGCTAGGGCTTAGAGAGGTATTTGTCACCTAGGCTTGGAGCTAGGATTTAGAAAGGTATTTGTCACCTAGGCTTGAGGCTAGGGCTTAGAGAGGAGTTTTGTCATCTAGGCTTAAGGCTAGGGCTTAGAAAGGTATTTGTCACCTAGGCTTGGAGCTAGGATTTAGAAAGGTATTTGTCACCTAGGCTTGAGGCTAGGGCTTAGAGAGGAGTTTTGTCATCTAGGCTTAAGGCTAGGGCTTAGAAAGGTATTTGTCACCTAGGCTTGAGGCTAGGGCTTAGAGAGGAGTTTTGTCATCTAGGCTTAAGGCTAGGGCTTAGAAAGGTAGTCTAAACAAGGCAGTTTGAGCAGAAAGGTTATGGTTTAACTAGGCGAGGCCGAGTAAGTGTCTATGGTAGAAGGTGGGATTAGGTAAGTTTGATGTCCAGAGATAAGGACCGAGTCATCTTGAGAGTCACAGAGATACGTCTTTGATGGATTTGAAGAGTTTGAAAATTTGTGGAGACCAAAGAGTGATTTTTGTAAACAAGGTACCAAGGAGGACGGTATTTTGAAAGTATGTTTATTTGATAAAGAAGCCTCATGATTAATTATGTTTCTAACTAACTCAAAGCGTTTGCCACATGCTGATCTTGATGACAAGGGATGCCCTTCTTGCTAGATATGACTTCGTTGGAGCCACGATTCTTGTTAGAGCCCTTGGCCTTTTCTGAATAATCACATAGTCGACCCATTTCCGTTGAGGGGAGCCTCAATGTTTGATGAAGTGACCTTGGCGAAGCCCCAGTCGATAATGCAAAGCAAACCTGAAGGGAATGGCGAAGCCCCGGTTGATGATGCAAAACAAACCTGAAGGGAATCTGGTAAAGAATGCCTGAGAGAACAGCTTAATAAAAGCCCCAGCTTGGAGAGATTCAATGTATCCCTATTGCAGACAGAGTCATCTTGCGGCCACGGAGGCGACCCATTGTTTCGAACAACAGTCAATCAGTCGCTGGACAAGACTCGGAAATGTATATGTGCAGGGGCGCATTTTTTCGAAGGTGGGAATGGATCCCGAGTTCGTGTATGACACTTTCGCTTTTGGGTTTGACTCTTTTGGGAGAGTATAAGCATCACAAGGTGTGGAAAAGTGTATGGAAGCCCCTGCAGACAGAAAGACAGTGTTTGGCTCTATTTTCCTATGATGTAGAAAAAGAAGACTTGTCGAGACATTTGAAGAATTATTTTATTCAGAATTATATCTTGATTGCTCGTGAATGGACCTCACTGATTGGTTTATCAAATTCCAATTATATAGGTAAACAAATGAATGTTTTGATTTGAAGGTGAAATCTGGCTTGTCTTTAGAAGGAGAAGGATGTTCCGTTGTTGCTTGTTGCTCTGTTCGGTGGTAATTGTGGTGCGGGCTGCCGTTGCATTGATCTCCTTCATGGGAAAGAATGAAAAATAGAAAAAGATTGGGGTGGAAGAAAAGGTGGGAATTGACTGATTATAACCCAAAGATTTTTTCATTCCTTCAAGTGAAGATTCTTTGTTCCTTTGTTCTCGCAAGCCAGGGAGTAGTCCCGGCGCGTGTCTCCTTGCTTTTACCGGAGTGCCGGCGAGAGGCACCGGATGCGAAGCCCCAAAGGATACTTTTGCATAAGTGTTTGAGGAGGCGAATGAACGAATTTCAAGAATAGGACAAGTTCCCAAACTTTTGAGAGAATATGTAATATGCTCACGTAGGATAACAAGTGACTCAAAAATCTGAATATGCATTTCTTTTAAATAATCTTTTGAGAATGCCATCCGGTAGCGGTTGTAGCTAGGCTTTGGCTTGCGATCGATCATAAGGTGATGATTAACATGACCTCTTAAAGTGAGAGGTCGTGGGCCTTTCTTTGAGTGTTTGGGATTTCTAAGGTGAAGGGATTTTCTTGTTGTTGCCTCTTCAGACCTCTAAGAGTGAGGTTAACTTTGATTTTGGCAAGGTCAAGGGTGGTGATGGAATCCTCTAAAAGTGAGAGGATGGACTTTGGAATGGGTTTATGGGATTTGTCCAAGAGGGAATTTTTGTTGCTTCTTCTCGCGAGTTTGTTGTGGTTTCGGCGAGTAACTTGATCATGATAGGATCTTCACTCGACGTCTCATTTTCACAACCTTTGAGATGGGAGGTTCACTTCGGAGTGATGGAGGTTGGTTTTTTTTTTTTTTTTTTTTTTTTTTTTTTATTTATTTTTTAAACACCCTCTTATCGAGAAAAGCCTTCGGATTTGTTTGCTCGCGATAGCCCCTAGTGTATGCCTTAGGATGGTTTTACCTTTTCCCTCTTGGGTTTGGAGGTGGTCCCTTCGAGGAGCCCCTTGTATGAGTTTCTTTTGCATTCCGCCTTTCTTGAGCTTGGAGGTGATTACTTCCTTTGTGAGTCGAGGGAGCCCCTAGTATGGGCTTCTTCCTTAGGGTCTCAAAACTTGTCGATCTTGAAATGAAAGGGTATTATTTAGTGAGGATAAGGTTATGGCCTCCTATGGTGAGAGGTTTAAACTTCAATTGCTACTGGATAGCATTCTCAAAAGAGTATTTAAAATAAATGCAAACTCAATTAACCGACTTATTAAGTAAGGCAGAATATATTCGGACCATAAGAAAGATATGTGAGCATATTCAATGAAAGCTTATCGATCGAATGGAAAATCAGAGGAGACGCGAGATTGGGGGGTTGGTGAGCCCCAAGTTGATATTCATGCAAAGACTTGTGAAGGATAGGAACAACTCCTTGCATCTTCTTTAAATTGCGGTGGCGTGAGCGGCTATTTTCGATGATGAGCAACAGCGGTCTTTGTGCTTGTCTTGACCATATGGAAAGGAGGTCAAGTGGGGAGAGTGTATTTGGGGAAGTGTAGGCTCGAGGGAGCATAGGGGAGTGTACAAGGAGAGGGTCTGGCGATAGTGTATGGAAAGTATATGGTGGAGTATGGGAAGAGTGTATGAGAGAGGGATGTATAGAGATGGTGTATATAAGGAAGGGACGGTGAGTTGTTTACTCCAATCAAAGCATTCATTCATTGTTTACTTTATTAGCCGGTGGGTTAATCAGTGAGATTAGCAATCAAGTGATAATTATAAATAAAACAATTCTTCTTGAAAGTAATGCGAGATTATGTCTCAAGTCTAGAGAGAAAAGAAAGAAAGACTCTTTTATTATTGAAGCAACTAATCTAAAGTGGACATTACATATCAATGCCCAAAGTGGAAGTAAGAAAGACACACTAGAACCTACAAGACTGAATGAATCTAAATCCTTCCTTGAAGTACGAGGGCTTCTTCATTAATGAGGCCTTGGTTGATCAAATTTTGAATCAAGCATTTCAGCCGCTTACGGTTGTCAGTGGTATGCCCAGTGTACTTGTGGTATCTGCAAAACTTGGATGTATCCAAGTTAGATCTCGGGTTAATAGGCCTGTAATTCTCGAGCGGCTTGATCAAACTCTTTTCCACCAAAATGTCGAAGAACTCACCCACAGGCATTCCTAAGTCATCAAAATGTTCCTTGTTGATCTCCTTCTCGGGTATTGGTGCCTTTCGTTGGTTGGTGGCCACAGCAGCATCCCGAATGAGACATTCGATGTGTTGGACTATAAGTGGGACCATAAGCCTGTGGATGATAGGGACTCGGAATTGCACAGAGGAGGATCTCTTCTCAAGCACTCGTGAATGCAAGACAAATGGTATTGCTCAATTTCATGCATGTCTTTGAGGAGGTTGATCACTCCCAACCTCATGTCTGAGACTTCTTTAAGGGCTCCAATGCTTTTCTCCATAGACATGATGTAGAATTCAGTAAGAACATATGGCAGAGTCAAACCAATGAGTTGAATTAGACTCACAATTAATCTTAAGGCATCTCCGAGAAAATAGTTGATCTCCACAATTTGAGAGTTTGACCGGGCTGAAGTTGCCTACGTAACCCTTACCATTTAAGGTATGAGTCTCAGGTCACCGTAGTTCGAGGGGGCCCCGATTGATGATACAACCAGGGTTAAGTTTAGAGAAAGAGAGAGGATGAATGTAAAAGAGCCCGTTTGGTGAAAAAAGGAGAGGAAGATGACTCGATCCTTGGTCAAATATAAGTGAGGGTGATCTAGACGAGCTAATCAGACTTGGTAAGTTGGCTTAGGTAGGCCCTAGATGGTGGTTTGATCTATATGGGTCGAGAGAGGTTTGATCTAGGTGGGTCTTTGGCTGAAGGGTGCTAGAGATAAAGGATCTAAACTATGGATGGTTTTAAGGCTAAGGGAGCAAACTGCGGATGGTTCAAGAGATAAGAGGTAGAACTTTGAAGGGTCCTAACTTGAAGGATGTAGACCGTGGGTGGTCAAAGGTAGAGGAATGGACCATGGATGGTCCAAGAGACGAGGTGGACCTCGAAGAGTCTCAGGTGGAAAGGTGGACCTTTAATGGTCCTAGATAGAGAGAGTGGACCTCGAAGGGTCCTAAATTGAGGAGTGGACCTTGAAGGGTCCAAGAGAAGAAGAGCGGACCTTGAACGGTCCAAGATATGAGGAGTGTGGACCTTGAAGGGTCCAAGAGATGAGGAGTGGACCTTAAAGGGTCCAAGAGAAGAGGAGTGGACCTTAAAGGGTCCAAGAGAAGAGGAGTGGACCTTAAAGGGTCCAAGAGAAGAGGAGTGAACCTTGAAGGGTCCAAGAGAAGAGGAGCGGACCTTGAAGGGTCCAAGAGAAGAAGAGCGGACCTTGAACGGTCCAAGATATGAGGAGCGGACCTTGAACGGCCCAAGATATGAGGAGTAGACCTTGAACGGTCCAAGATATGAGAAGTGGACCTTGAATGGTCCAAGATTGGGAGAGTGGACATAGTATACGAAGGGTCAAAGAGTGGACCTTGAACGGTCCAAGATAGAGAGACTGATCCTAGAGCGGTCCGCGAAGAGGTGTGGACCTTGAAGGGTCCAAGAAGTAAAGAGCGGACCTTGGAGGGTCCTAGAAATGGAGAGTGGACCCTGAGGGTCCTAGAAATGAGGAGTGGACTTCGGAGGGTCCTAGAAATAAGGAGTGGACCTCGGAGGGTCATAGAAATGAGGAGCGGACCTCGAAGGGTCCTAGAAATGAGGAGCGGACCTCGGAGGGTCCTAGAAATGAAGAGCGGACCTCAGAGGGTCCTAGAAATGAGGAGCGGACCTCGGAGGGTCCTAGAAATGAGGAGCGGACCTTGAACGGTCCAAGATATGAGAAGTGGACCTTGAATGGTCCAAGATTGGGAGAGTGGACATAGTATACGAAGGGTCAAAGAGTGGACCTTGAACGGTCCAAGATAGAGAGACTGATCCTAGAGCGGTCCGCAGTAGAGGGTGTGGACCTTGAAGGGTCCAAGAAGTAAAGAGCGGACCTCGGAGGGTCCTAGAAATGGAGAGTGGACCTCGGAGGGTCCTAGAAATGAGGAGTGGACCTCGGAGGGTCCTAGAAATAAGGAGTGGACCTCTGAGGGTCCTAGAAATGAGGAGCGGACCTCGAAGGGTCCTAGAAATGAGGAGCGGACCTCGGAGGGTCCTAGAAATGAGGAGCGGACCTCGGAGGGTCCTAGAAATGAGGAGCGGACCTCGGAGGGTCCTAGAAATGAGGAGCGGACCTCGGAGGGTCCTAGAAATGAGGAGCGGACCTCGGAGGGTCCTAGAAATGAGGAGCGGACCTCGGAGGATCCTAGAAATGAGGAGCGGACCTCGGAGGGTCCTAGAAATAAGGAGCGGACCTCGGAGGGTCCTAGAAATGAGGAGCGGACCTCGGAGGGTCCTAGAAATGAGGAGCGGACCTCGGAGGGTCCTAGAAATGAGGAGCGGACCTCGGAGGGTCCTAGAAATGAGGAGCGGACCTCGGAGGGTCCTAGAAATGAAGAGCGGACCTCGAAGGGTCCTAGAAATGAAGAGCGGACTTCGAAGGGTCCTAGCGGACCTCGAAGGGTCCTAGAAATGAAGAGCGGACCTGGGAGGGTCCTAGAAATGAAGAGTGGACCTCGGAGGGTCCTAGAAATGAAGAGCGGACCTCGGAGGGTCCTAGAAATGAAGAGCGGACCTCGGAGGGTCCTAGAAATGAAGAGCGGACCTCGGAGGGTCCTAGAACTGAAGAGCGGACCTCGGAGGGTCCTAGAAATGAAGAGCGGACCTCGGAGGGTCCTAGAAATGAGGGATAGTTAAGCACTTTATTTACAAAAAAGCCATCTATTTTATAGAACCTACTCTTGGTTGGAAGGGATACCCCTTTTTCGCAACTAACTAAAGGTCCTAAAGTGGTGGATCCTAACGACTAATCGTCTCATATAGACATTTAAGATGATATTTATGGGAAGTACTACAGACCTATGATAAGACAAGATCTTTTAACAAGCACTCGACCTTACATGGCACATCCTTTAAAAGGAAATCAAATTTTTTGTGCTCTTTTCTCTCTATATATCTTGACTTATCACTGATTCGTAGTGACTCAACATAAAGACCTTATTAAATGTCTACATGAAAAAGCTAGTCAAACCAACCGGTCACAAGGAGTGTATTCTTAGCAAAGTGGGTGACACAAGGGTTAGATTTCAGGCTCCCACCGTGCAGCCGAAGCGCACTGATGAGTGGATGGCCAAGTGAGACTCGGAAGGGAGGCAACATGATCACCACACTTCCCGCACTTTGGCTTCTCCGAAGGGTTAAGGGGTAGCTGTGCAGTGTGACACGGACTCTAGTGGTAGTGTGAGGTAAAAAGTCTAATTCTTTTTTTTTTAAGGAAAAAAGAGAAAGATTTTTTTTATGAGATGCATGCATGCAATGCAACAGTTAAGAATAGGAGAAAAAGAAAAAGGAAGTAAAATACAACATCATACAAGAAAACGAAAGTCTGACCCACTTAGTTTGAAAAAATTTCAAAAACATTCCCCAGCGGAGTCGCCACTGTGAATACCCCGTCCCGATGCAACGCGCATTCGGAGGTTTGAAATAAATAATCATATAAAGTGTCGGATCGAAATGGGATATTCATTTAGTGACTCTCGCTTTAAACCATATTAAAATATTAGTTTAATTTTGAGAGTCGCCACGCCACTTTGATATAGCCCAAAGCTTTGAAAAAAGGCTAAACAGTTAATTGGGTTCGGGGGTCAAGTTACAACAGAAGAAGAAACGTTATCACTCCTATTGCCCGACGGATCGGTCTTTCTAGCATGTGGGGTGTTGGTTGTGTGCGGTGTTTACAGGAATAGATAGAAGAAACGGGATCATGCATAAGGAGGAGGGGAGAGAAAGAATTAATTGATGATCACACCCTAGAACCTTTGAGTTAGGCCCTCGGAAGGTGCACTAATCAACGTTCATCCTTGGGGGATTGTTGATCATGGGATAATTATAACTAAGGTGGAAGGAAAGAAATAGTTCCTAGATCCATTGGGTTCCTTGGGCGAAACCTTAGATCATCCTCGGCTATTGCATATTTAAATATATTAAAACAGTCCTAAATCTAGCATAAAGGAACAATTAAAATATAATAAACATGCAAATATAATATGACAATAATAATAAAGAACAAAAAATATTAAAAAGAGTCTTACCAATTGTGGCAAGACTTTGGGGTCGAATCTAGGGCGATTCGAAGAGAATAGGAAGAACTGTGGGTAAAACAAGAGTAGTCTCGTTTCTCCCGAATGAATTGTGTGTTGAAAACTGTAACCGGCTGCACGTATTTATAGTGCTTTGGTACCTGGGCTGGGCCAGATCAAGGGTCGATCGGCCTTAAATATAAGGTCCGATCGGCACAGGAAAGAAGGGTCGATCGACCAATTGCTTTAGGTTCGATCGGCACAATAATAAAGGGTCGATCGGCCATACAGAGGATGAAGGGCCGATCGGCACTTTGACCTGGCGTACCTTCCACGCAGGCAAATGACGGCGGGGTTTGACCGATTGGTTTAAGGGAATTTAGGGTTTATATTTAATTACACCGGGCCAGGTATTTAGAATACCTTTTTTCGGACCGGGTACTAACACGACGCTGATAAATTAAAAAAAAATTAATTATTCAGCGGCGGAAATTTTTCTTCGGTGTAATATTTCAAAAAAAAAATAAAAAATATTTTATTTTCACCGTCAGAATATTTCCGACGCTGATAAATTATTATTTTTTAATTTATTAGCGTCGGAAATATTCCGTCGGTCTAATATTTCAAAAAAATAAAATAAAAAATATTTGATTTTCACCGACGAAAAATTTCCGCCGCTGATCAATAAAAAAAATAATAAAAAAAATATATATATATTTTCACCGGCGGAATATTTCCGTCGCTATTAAAGAAGTAGCGGCGGAATATTCCGTCGGTAAATCAAGCGCCAAAATAGTGGCGGTAATTAAACGAATATTCGAGGAATATTCGTTTTAGCGACAAAATTTAGCGGCGGAATTAAATTCTGTCGCTAAATTTGACGCCAAAATGATTCCGTCGCTAAAGCTTAATTTATGCCGCTAAATAGCGACGGAATGAGTCCGTCGCTGTTGATTCCGTCGCTAAAACGCCTGTTTCTGGTAGTGCTGGCGCCTCACTCACAGCAACTTCATTCAACTTCAGTTCCCTTGAGGCGGCTGCCTGGCTCCCACTGAGGCTGGCGCCTCGCAAGTAGAAACTTCGTTGCCGCCGATCCATGTGCTACATCATGCTCCTCCACTTTAAAATGATTCGTCCCCGAATCCGTGTCCACATAAAGAGGTACATCCGAGTGATAATCAACCATTTGATGTAGGACAATTTCTTCCGAATTCAAAATTATGCCTTCTTCAATTTCATACGGAACTGACAACTCTGTTTTCAAGTCAACCCTTACACATACCATCAACTTCACCATCTTCCTTCATGTCAATATCGCTCAATTATTTCTCTATTACACAAATAACCTTCTTCGTACCACAAAAACTAGTTTCTCGTAAAGGGCATAAATGAAAACAATCCCCATTTTTCTTGAAGCTTAGAAAATTATCCCTCCGCTTATGCACAACATTAAGGTCAAATTATCAAGGTCTACCCAACAACACATGGCATGCGTTCTTATCAACAATATCACACAAAACCTCATCCGTATATTTACCAATAGAGAAAGGGAGAAGACATTGCTCGTGTACCTTAATATTGCCGACATTGTTAATCCACCTAATGGAGTAAGGTGAAGGATATTTTTGTACCTTGAGCTTCAGCTTTTCCCCCAATCCACACGCCACTAGGTTCCCACTACTTTCACTATCAACCATGATTGTAGTTGTAGCGTTGTGAGAAAGAATTTTATCTTTTTTGTTTGAGTCGCCACCTATATTATTCGTTTGGAGAAAATAGGAAAACCATTTTGAAAGAGATTTGGGTTCGGGGCTTAGGTTATGAAATGGGTAGGTCAAGGAGCATCCATTTCACCCAATCCGGAGATCGGTCTTGCTAAAGAAAAGAGAGGTTTTCAAGAGAGAAGAGAAAAAAGATTTTAAACAATAAAAGATCCATTTAATAGGGTTAAACAGAATGTAGGATCGATTGCTTCGAGACCGTCTCCATGATTTGGAGAGGCTCTAGGCCGACCCTAGATTCAATAGACTTATACCACTCTAACAATCAATTAGAAAGGGATTTAGGGGTTACCTTGCGTGAGGTGATTTGGGCAGAGTTTCGACTCAAGTTTAGAATCGACTTTCGATACGAACAGAGCTTCGCCTCCGTCCTTGACTTGGATCTTGATGTTTGTTTATCAACAAGGTTGACAAACAAACTTTGAGGTGATTTTTAGGGTGATTTCGTAGGATCCTTTCAGGGAAAGAAACCAACAAAATGTGTGTGTGTTGTGAAAATTCGCGGTCCTCTGATCCTTGGAAGTCACCAAGTATTTATAGGGGATGGATAGGAAGAAGTGGAGAGGTAAAACCCTATCAGATGGTTCTAGACTCCAAATCCTATTGGTTGGCCGGATGGATGAAGTTTTATCCCGAAAAGAGGTTGAAATCGATGAGGAAACTTCCTTCTGCATGCTGCAGAGGGGGGATATCTCGCGAGAGACACGCCATCTCGCGGCGAGATATTGCTCCTGTGGACAACTCCGTCCTTTCCTCGTTATCTCGTATGCAGTTTAGTCCCAAACTAACGGTGGTTAGTCAAAACTTAACGAAACATGACGAAATGGTGGATTTCTACTTCTTGACTCAAAGCGAGACTTAGAGTGGTATAAATATGATCCGATGTGTTCAGAATGGGGTGTCTACAGAGCCCCTCGGCGACAAGTCTTATGGAAGAAGTCATGTCGACGATAGAAAAGACATCATTCTGAACATCGGGATGGTCGGGCCGCACGGCTTCCTACGTATTTCTATCGGAGAATCAGACCATGACGTAGTTCGACTCCAAAACATGAAAAGGCTGCTTTAGGTATTTTGAAAATCATTTGAAAATCGAGGAGATTTTGTTTTTTGAAAGATAAATTCATACTGAGGAATCAAATCAAGACCCAATTCTGAATATACCTGTCTGTTTGAAGATTCGCCTGTCTGGGCTCCGAACCTGCGGAAAATATGTTAGAAAACAAAGGCTTACCTGTCCGGTCCCTTGAGTCCCGTCGGTTTTGTGACGATTCGCCTTTCTGGGCTCCGAATCGGGCTTTTTGTTGTTGAGGATGACGATTCACCTGTTTGGTCGTTGAATCAGGCTTTTGGTTCGACGATCCACCTGTCTGGGCGTTGGATCGGGCTTTTCTGATGACGATCCACCTGTTTGGGCGTTGGACCGAGCTTTTCTGATGACGATCCACCTGTTTGGGCGTTGGACCGAGCTTTTCTGATGACGATCCACCTGTTTGGGCATTGGACCGAGCTTTTCTGATGACGATCCACCTGTTTGGGCATTGGACCGGGCTTTTCTGATGACGATCCACCTGTTTGGGCGTTGGACCGGGCTTTTCTGATGACGATCCACCTGTTTGGGCGTTGGACCGAGCTTTTGTTTTTGATGATTCACCTTTCTGGGAATGTGGATTGAGTTGATCTTTGGACCACTCGGTTCTCGGGCGACTGGTGCCGTACCGGGCGATCGTGCGTATGTCACGTTTGGCTCGTTCCGTGACTTGCGGTGCCGATTTTTCCACATTTCCTTGCTAGTTTATCATTTCCAAGGGTAAATGTGTCAAAATTTTGAATTTTGACGTTGCGTAGACGCTTATTGTCGAGGACAATTTCGTAAAATTCCAGAAGGTATATCTCGCGGCGAGATAAGATATACCGCGCGAGACTTGTACTGTCGGGGCATATAAATCAGCAGCTCCTTTTTGAATTTGAAAACATCATTTTCAAATTCCCTCCCTAGCTCAAGCCAAGGTCGTTTTCTTTGTGATTTTTTCGTGGATTTGCTTGGTGATTCTCCTCCTAATCCATTCTTAATCCCTCCTCCCTCCATAATCAATGGCTCAAGAACAAAGAAATCCGATTTTGGGGAGCTATTTGCTAGGGAAGGATTATCCCCGCGATGATCTTACATTCGATAGGCACGTGCACATCTCCACCGCCGTTCGGGAAGGTTGGGTAAGAGTTTCTTCCCCACCTCTTGTTTCTTGTATTGCATTGAACTTGAATTCCCTTTCCCTTGAATTCGAATTCTATCAATGGTTTTTTTTCTTAGAACTAGGTTCCTCCTTGCATGCTTTGATTTTGTGCGTTTCTTTGGATGATTGTTGTTGCATTGTGTGCGTATGGGCCTCCTATACATCATGGATTGTAGGAGAGGTTGATTCGGATCATGAATGGCATCCTTGGGCAAGCTTTTCTTGTACGCACGCCAAGTGTTTGATGAAATGCCCCAATGAAAATTTTCTTCTATTTCATTGATTTCTTGACATGGAATGATTTCTAATGTTGCCCTCTTTGTTTTTCCTCTGTTTTGCAGTCATATAAGCCAACGAAGAATTGCCGAGGAAGCCCGAAAATGGCTAAAGCGGTGTGGGACAAGATCAAGGATCTCGATGGAGTTCGGGATAGGGTGGCCCAAACGGGTTTATTGACCTTTGTTGATAATCTTCGGGGGATAAGGTGGACTCCTCAAGTTCTTCAGGCGATCCGAGAGAGGTGGTGGGATACTACCCACACCGTTCATTTGCGCTTCGGGAAAGCGACTATGACTCCGATTGGTTTCCTTGCCATCACGGGGTTAGAGTTCATTGGTGATCCCCTGCCGAAGACATTGGGTTATAAGCCTGCGGGTCCAGCTGTGTGGAGTCAGTTGATCGTCTTCATCCCTAACAAGGTTAAGGGATTTGCTGCTGAGTTGACACCTCTCCGGCGTCAGATTGAGGACTACTCAGAGAAGCCAAATGTGAATACTGATCGGTTGGTGAGGGGTGCCCTCTGGTATATTCTTTATGAGACCATCTTTGCGAACCATTCTTCTATGGCTCGTCTTTCTCTGTTAGGTCTGTTGGTGAATCTGGATGAGGTGAGCGGATATGATTGGGGCTCAGCGGGGCTGGCCTTCTGCTACCACGCCATGGATGAGGCGTGTAGGAATACCAAGGATTCCTTGTCAGGGTATTCTTATGCCTGGGAGGTATGCTCTTTGGTTTTGTTTCTGTTTTCCGTCTGTATGCTCTGTCTGTATTCCCTACTGAATCCGCTCTGTTTTCTTTGTGCAGATATGGGGCTATATTGTCCTTGGGCTGTACAGATTTGAGTTGGAGAGCCGGACCCCTTTGTTCCCGGATATCAGGAGGTGGAGCCACCCTAATCGGAGCGTTGATGAGGATGAGGATCAAGATTGGACCCTGACAGTGGCAGAGGCGCGGGCCATACTGGATACCTTCGAGTATGAGAGGCTGGGCCTTTATCCCTGGACCCTGTTGGAGAGGGAGGTGCATCGTGCTTGGGATGCTACTGCGATGCAGAGAATGTTGGCATCTTTGGAGGGAGATACCATGTATCTTGGTGAGCGGGTCTTCCCACAGCATGGCCAGGGTAGACTATCATACAGGGTGCCAGCGGATCCGCCGAGGGCGATGTATCCCACCTACTCCATTCCAGAGGATGATTATGCAGGTCTTTTGGTGGGTGATGCGGCGATGGCTTGTGTGATCCCCGGGGCCTCTTATGCGGAGTTCCTACCTCGATTGATGGGTCCCCTCCTGGTGGGTGATAGACGATCGCACGCTCGTGGCTCTGCCTCTGCTTCTGCTTCAGGTTCCTCAGCCCCTAGCACTTCCTCCCAGGCTACTGGTTCTCTGCCTTTTGCCCCAGACTTCGGTCCTCTGAGCTACACGTATATGATGGGGAGCATGCCGATGATGGGGCACATCCCGTCTCCTGATCAGATTCCCGAGGGTTACCGCCTCCCGGCTGATGTTTCTTCGGTATGTTTCTGTTCATATCATATCTCTTATTCGTCCATATAAGTGTATATGTCCGACTTCATCTGAACATTTCTTTACTTTTTTTGTCAGGTCACTCTGTCCGCGGCCGATTATAACCGTGGAGCGACCAAGATGGCGGGACTGATGGCCTTGGTGTCGGACCTGTCCGAGAGGCTGTTCCACAAGGCTTCTTTGGCGGCCTCGATAGTGGCCTCGGCGGTGACCCCTACTTGTGGAGCCAAGAGATCGAGGAGGGATGGTGGCCCCCGTGGGGGTGATGGCGGAGGTGCCGGCGGCTCGAGCGACTTGATGGCGTGATCCCCCCCTTTTCTCTTTATCTGATTTCTGATGATCTGTACATATTGGCCTAGTGGGCCCAGACAATTTTTCTTTTCCTTTGGTACCTGTTAAGAACAAGTAGGTAGCACAAAAAAATGGTTTTTCTTAACCCCCCTAATCCTAGGTTTAACTAGTTTGTCAATTAACTTTCTCGACTTTCCATGTTTTTGGAAATGGAATGGCCGCTAGGCCACAATTTTGAGCTTGATCCTGGTGTTTTACTGCATGTTATGAACTGTATGCGCAGGTTTTTCGAGACTTGCTTCGTCAAGTCGGGGCTAGATTGCCGTTTGAGCAGAACTGCTGCTGTCTTTGCCGTAGAAATATCTCGCGCGAGATAAGGTGTCTCGCACGAGACACATTACCCGGGCAGAGATCTTTTCCCTTTTTGAACAGGATTTTGTCAGTTTTCCCTATAAAATCACCCCGTAGTCCGGCCAGATGACTCATTCTAGCCTTTCAAACTCTAGAGATATTCTGTTAGGGTGAAACTCTTGCCTTCTTTTCCAACCCTGTGATCCATGGCTTCCAAGGAGATTGCCCCAACGTCCATGATTGTCGATGATTTTTCTCTGTCGTCTGAAGTGATAGAGTCTTTCAAGCAAGCATCAAGGGATTTTGTGAGGTCGTTTCACAACCGGTCTCGCAATAGGTTTATTACAGAATATGGATTCAGAATTCTTTTCACCTTGAAGATCCTCCAACCGGATTGGAATCTCTTGCAGGGTGCTGCTCGATTTTGGGATCCCTCTATTCACCTTTTCAATTTTTCTTTGAATGAGATGGTGACTACTGTGGAGGAATTTGCCATTATCTTGGATATGTCTTTGACCGGTGAGATTGCTGTTCCTAAGTACCATAGGAATCATTCGGAGGCTTTGAATGAATTGTTAGGGATCCCCCTTGATACTTGCTACGAGTTGGTTCACCATAAGTGGGTTGATTGCTCTTCTTTTCCTGAACGATTCAGCGGAGATTCAGATGATGATGCATTTCATGTCTACAAGCGGAACTTTCTGGCCCTTTCTCTTTTTAGAGATATTCTGTTTACATGCAGGGACGGCTTGGTTGACTCCCAACTGGTGGAAATTGTTCTGCAGGCTAGAAAACGTTCCAGGAACATTATTCCGCTAATCTTGGGTGAGACCCTGCATGGTCTTGATGAGCTGCATAGGACCGGTGCCATGCCTCAAGGGAGTCCTCTTCTGTTGACCATTTGGCTTAGGGAACATCTCAAGTTGGTTGGTCCCCCATTGGAATATTCCCCTTTCACCTACCATACGCGAAAGTTATTGATCAAGGATCTTTCAGCGGATGAATGGGCTGAGTGGATTGCGAAGACCAAAACTGCTGACATTCTTTGGTGTCCACCTTATTGGAGGTTGAACAAGTATGTTGCCAATACCAAGGGTTTTGACAGGGTTGTTCTTCCGGGTTTGCGAGATTCCTCCTTTTATTTTCCCAAGCGGGTGCTCCGTCAGCTTGGTCAGCAACAGGACACTTATCTTTTCGAAGGAGCTTCTCGTGAAGTGTCTTATATTGGTGTAGAGTTTGCGCAGGCGCTAGCTCAAACATGGGGTGAAGGAACTAGTCGGGACCGCTGGTCGAACCTTCGGACCTTTAATGCAAGCATCTTCTTGTCTGACAAGTATTTGGATTGGTTCCTTCATACCGGTCACCCTAGTGCAGAGAAGATTGATGATCTGCGGCTTTCATTGCTAGGGGATTCTTTTGTAGCTAGCAGCATTTTGCGGAGGAGCGAGGCTCAGTCTGATCCAGCTAACATGCGGACCGATCCAACTCAGGATTTTCTTGATGGGAATTGGTACGAGAGGCGAGGCAAAGGGATGCCTGGAAAGACGCAAGCTTTGGATAGGCCCAATGTTTTCAAGAGGCTTTCGAAGTCCGTCTTTGATCATCTTGAGGGATGCTCTGCTTTGAGGGGCTCAAAGCGCAAGGAGGATCGCGAAGACGGTGGTGACCATGTCTGCCGGCCTACCAAGTCAATGAAAGGCTAGATCTTTAGGAGTACCAAGAGATTGCTTTTGATAGATCAATTGTTTTGCTTTATTAGTATTTTTTTTCAAGGTTGTTAGCTTAGCAAATTAGTCGTTGTGGTTAGGATTTCCCTTTTGCCATTAATAAAAATGCACTCGATTAATAAAGGACAAAAGTAGATTTATTTATTTGATTAGACCGAACCTGAAGGCTGCCTACGTTCCTCTTTTATATCAATTAAATAAGAGGCTCAGGTCTAACGTAGTTCATTTTTGAGAGAAAAAAAGGATAAAATACGGCTCCGTGCCGAGGAGTAATCTTGCGCGAGACAAGGCCCCTTTTTTTTTTTTCTTTTTCTTTTTTTTTATGCACACCCTATCTTTTGCCTAGACCGCCCCTTCGGGTTTTCAATCTAGCGGGCTTCTTTTCTTGTGCTAGCTCTAATTTTTGCCTAGGCCATCCTTTTTGGGATTTTTAACCTAGCGAGCGATTTATTTTTAGGAGGCCAAGTCACGCGAAGTACTTCTTGAGCTTGTCCATGTTGACCGACTTCGATAGTTGATCTCCGTCTAAGTCCATCAGCTGAAGGGCTCCCCCAGAGAATATCTTCTTCACAATGTAGGGTCCTATCCATCTTGGTCCCCATTTGCCTAGCGGGTTGAAAGGTCCAGGCCGGTGCTCACGGAGAACCAGGTCACCTACTCTGATGTTCCTTGTCTTGACCTTTTTGTTGAAAGCTCTTGCCATTCTTCTTTGGTAAGCTTGAGTGTGTTCGGCTGCTTTTAACCTTCTTTCGTCTAACAGGGCCAACTCTTCGTATATGCTTCCTAGCCAGTCGACCTCGTTCACTTAGTTTTCTAGGAGAACCCTAAGTGATGGTATTTCCAATTCTATCGGTAAGACAACCTCCATTCCGAATGTGAGGGCGTAGGGAGTCTCTCTTGTAGCTGTTCGGACTGAAGTGCGGTATCCCCACAGTGCGAATGGTAACTTGTCGGGCCAGTCATTTCCAGTGACTGCCATTTTTCTGATGATGGTTTCGATTGTTTTGTTTGCGGCTTCAATTGCTCCGTTTGTTTGAGGCCTGTAAGGAGACGACTTGTGCCTTGTGATTTTGTACTCAGTGAGGAGGCGATCTGTTTCCTTCTCGAAGTGTGACCCATTATCGGATATCATTTCTTGCGGGATCCCATATCGACAGATGATGTTGTGCTTGATGAATTCTGCAACCTTTCTGGCATTCAGAACTTTGTAGGAGGCGGCCTCGATCCATTTAGTGAAGTAGTCGATGGCTACTAGGACGAAGCAGTGTCCGTTGGCTCCTACGGGTGTGACCTTTCCAATCAAGTCTATTCCCCATGTAGAGAACGGCCAAGGAGAAGTCATAGGGTACAGCAAGGAAGGCGGTGCATGCTGGAGATTGGCGTGTATCTGACACTTATGGAACTTCTTGACCATTTTGGTACAGTCGGCTTCCATGGTCAGCCAAAAGTACCCTTGTCTGATGATCTTTTTGGCAAGCATGTTTCCGCTCATATGGGTTCCACATATGCCTTGATGAATATGGTCCATGATTTCTTGGGCCTCTTCCTCGGTGGCACAAAGGAGGTTTCCTTGGGAATGTTTCTTGAATAGACGGCCAGCGATGATGACGTAACTAGCTGCCAATCTCTTAAGGGCGATCTGAGTCTTTTGGTCTGTCTCAGGTGGGATGGTTCCATCTAGGATGAAATGCCAAATGTCATGGTACCAGGGTTTCTCTTCGGAATTCTCAACAATGGCGCATTCGGATAACCATTTGTCTTTGCAGTCATGGAGATCTATAACGGCGCAGTATGCAGGGGTTGCACGCCATGTTATTTTGAAGGGTTTGACTGCTTTTCCTTTAGGGATTTCGACCAAAGAAGCAAGTGTGGCTAATGCGTCCGCAAACCGATTTTTGTCTCTGGGGAGGTAGTGGAATGAGACATCTTGGAATTGTTGCGCCAACTCTTGGAGGTGGGCACTGTATCTTTGAAGGGTTGGATCTTGGACCCTCCACTTCTTCAATGTCTAATTGATGATTAATTGGGAATCCCCAAATACCTCGAGTTCAGTCACGTTGCGTTCTAGGGCTGCCTCGAGCCCCTCTATGCAAGCTTCGTATTCTGCGGTGTTGTTGGTGGCGTCAAAGTCAAGGCGAACTGCTAGTGGAGTATAGATGTCGTTAGGGTCTACCAACAACATTCCGATGCCGAACCCTCTCTTGTTGGCTGCGCCATCGAAAAATAATTGCCACTTATTTTCTTCTTCTATACTCATGATGTCCTCATCAGGGAATCGCGGGTCTTCCCCCTTCACTTCGTCACAAGGAAATTCGGCCAACAGATCTGCGAATACACTCCCCCTGACGGATTTCTGAGTGACGTAAGTGATATCATACCCCGCGAGCATGAAGTACCATTTGGCCAGTCTCGAAGACAAATTTGATTTGTCTAGGATATATTTCAATGGATCCATTCTTGCAATGAGACAAACTGGGAAGGCTTCCATATAGTGCTTTAGCCTTTGTGATACCCAAACAAGGGCAGCGCAGGATTTGTCGAGTGGAGAGTAGTTGATTTCGCTGCCTTGGAATCGGCGGCTGACGAAATAGATGGCATTCTCTGTGTGCGAGGCAGGCTGTTCTTGAGCGAGCATAGCCCCTAATGCGTTGTCTGTAACCGTGAGGTACAGCTTCAAGGGTTTCTCCTTGTGTGGTGGAACCAGGATGGGTGGGGAGGTTAAGTAATGCTTAACTTCCTCAAATGCCTCTTGACATTCTTCGGTCCACTCTTGGGGTGCATTTTTCTTAAGTAGCTTGAAGATGGGGTCGCACATTGTAGTCAGTTGATTGATGAATCGACTGATATATTGAAGTCTGCCCATGAATCCCTTTACTTCTTTCTGTGTTCTGGGTGGAGGCATGTCAATGATAGCCCTTATCTTGGCGGGGTCTGCTTCTATGCCACGCTCTGTGACCATGTACCCTAAGACTTTCCCTTTGACCACTCCGAATGAGCATTTGGCGGGGTTAAGCCTCATCCTGTGCTGTCTCAGTCGATTGAAGAATTTTCTGAGATCTTGGAAGTGCTGACCATCTGTTCCCTTTGAGTGAACAATCATGTCGTCCACGTATACCTCTATTTCCTTGTGGATCATGTCATGGAATAGTGTAGTGACTGCCCTTTGGTAAGTAGCCCCTGCGTTCTTGAGACCAAACGACATGACCGTGTAGCAGAACGTTCCCCAAGGTGTGGTGAATGCTGTTTTGTGCTGATCCTCCTCTGCCATGAGGATTTGGTTATACCCTGCGAAACCTTCGACGAATGAGCAGACCTCGTATGCGGCTGTGGCGTCGACCAACATGTCTATGTTTGGAAGCGGGAAGTCATCTTTAAGGGATGCCTTGTTTAAGTCTCTGAAATCGACACAGACTCGTATTTTCCCATTCGACTTGGCTACCTGTACCGTGTTTGCCAACCATTCTGGATATTCAATCACTTTGATGAACCCTACCTTCAAGAGTTTCATGATTTCCTCTTTCACTTGCATTGACCATTCCGGTTTGATTCTGCGTAGTTTCTGCTTGACTGGCTTGGCGTTGGGTAGCAGCGGTATCTTGTGTTCTACAACTGACTGATTCAACCCAGGCATATCTTGTAGGACCAAGCGAAGACGTCGACATATTCTCTGAGGATCTGCGTCAAGGTTTCTCTGTCTTCCCCCTTGAAGAAGCTGCCGATCTTTGTTTCTCTGGGGTCTTCCGTTGTCCCAAGATTAACCGTTTGCATTTCCTCGTCGTCAACGGGGCCATTCTTTCCACAACGACCTACTCGCTTAGCTAATTCTTTTAAGATTTGTTCGTTTTCTTGATCTATCTCATCGTATGATTCATTATTAACGTGTTCGTTATATTGATTATTATTAGTTAATTCATCATTCACGATGTTAGCAATCTCAGGGTACTCGGAAAGATCAAAGTTTTCATGAAGGATTATATGTATATTGCACTTTTTTTTTATGAAAGAGACATCCGAAAGGGTCATTCCGAAGGGACTTTTTCCGAAGGGACTTTTCCGAATCCTTCTTTATTGTCAATTTTACATGGCTTTGTTTTGGTCAAAAACAAGAAAAGATCACCGAGTCAAAACCGACCGGTCACGGAGTGATCCTAAAAAGTCAATCTACATGAGAATGTGGCGATGCAGGGCTGGAAGGCTAGGCTCCCCGCGATATGACAATCTAAGTGGATTGAATACGCGGAGTGGGATTGTCCAACTTCGGAGAGACCGGCGACTAGGTGGTTACCGTCATCCTTCCTTAGTGTGGGTCCCGTGTTTATAGAGGGTATGCAGTGCAATGACAGATATAGCATGAGTGCGGGAACTCTGCAGATAATGAATTCTGGGATCCCCCTTGCATGTTCGGCTCTCGTCTTGGACTATGAGATAAACGGGAGAAACCAGAAAACAACCAGATTGCCGAGGCTATATCTCGCGCGAGATATGATATCTCGTGCGAGATATGCCTCATCTGAGAGCAGAAAATCGAATTTACAATTTTTTTTTTTGAAAACCTCTCTTTTAATTTTGACGCAAGTTTAAGCCTCTTAATTTTAAGTCCCCAGCGGAGTCGCCACTGTAGCGTTGTGAGAAATAATTTTATCTTTTTTGTTTGAGTCGCCACCTATATTATTCGTTTGGAGAAAATAGGAAAACCATTTTGAAAGAGATTTGGGTTCGGGGCTTAGGTTATGAAATGGGTAGGTCAAGGAGCATTCATTTCACCCAATCCGGAGATCGGTCTTGCTAAAGAAAAGAGAGGTTTTCAAAAGAGAAGAGAAAAAAGATTTTAAACAATAAAAGATCCATTTAACAGGGTTAAACGGAATGTAGGATCAATTGCTTCGAGACCGTCTCCATGATTTGGAGAGGCTCTAGGCCGACCCTAGATTCAATAGACTTATACCACTCTAACAATCAATTAGAAAGGGATTTAGGGGTTGCCTTGCGTGAGGTGATTTGGGCAGAGTTTCGACTCAAGTTTAGAATCGACTCTCGATACGGACAGAGCTTCGCCTCCGTCCTTGACTTGGATCTTGATGTTTGTTTATCAACAAGGTTGACAAACAAACTTTGAGGTGATTTTTAGGGTGATTTCGTAGGATCCTTTCAGGGAAAGAAACCAACAAAATGTGTGTGTGTGTGTTGTGAAAATTCGCGGTCCTCTGATCCTTGGAAGTCACCAAGTAATTATAGGGGATGGATGGGAAGAAGTGGAGAGGTAAAACCCTATCAGATGGTTCTAGACTCCAAATCCTATTGGTTGGCCGGATGGATGAAGTTTTATCCCAAAAAGAGGTTGAAATCGACGAGGAAACTGCCTTCTGCATGCTGCAGAGGGGGGATATCTCGCGCGAGACACGCCATCTCGCGGCGAGATACGCCATCTCGCGGCGAGATACGCCATCTCGCGGCGAGATACGCCATCTCGCGGCGAGATATTGCTCATGTGGACAACTCCGTCCTTTCCTCGTTATCTCGTATGCAGTTTAGTCCCAAACTAACGGTGGTTAGTCAAAACTTAACGAAACATGACGAAATGGTGGATTTCTACTTCTTGACTCAAAGCGAGACTTAGAGTGGTATAAATATGATCCGATGTGTTCAGAATGGGGTGTCTACAGTAGTATCAAAATTGTGAACCTTACCTTTGGTGCGAAAAATATCATGTCTCTTCGGATTGTCCTCTTCCATAGGTGTACATAAGTTTGCGAACCACATAAGACTCATGTTCATTCTATTCATTGGCGTCATCCTCTTCAACATTTGGATCAATCCAATAATCTTCACAATCTTCTTCCTCATCCTCTTTGTTATCCTCCATATCCACAATATTAATCCCTTTGCGACATTGACTAGAAATATGAAACGGTTGGCCACACCTATAGCACTTGTTACCATAATTTTTCGCGTAAGGATTAGAAGCCGGCTGCCCACTATTATGATGTTTCGACGAACTGGTGGAGCTTGGGGAGCGGTGGGGGTTGGTTGCTTCCCATCACCAACCTTGGGACTTGAAAATTGAGCTTTTTCTTGTCCCACAACCGAATTATCAATCGACGATTGGTTTTTGGATCCCGAAGAAGAAGTGTACCAAAGACGAAGACCACCAACAAACCTTTCAACGCTTTGTACTTCCAACTCATGCATGTCCGAACGAGCGGTAATAGCATGAAAATCAAAGACGTATTCATCGACCATTCGACTCCCTTGCTTGCAATTCAAAAACATCCGATAAAATTCCTGCTCATACACATCGGGTAGAAAACGATCTCTTAATTCTCTCTTCATATCTTCCAACTAGTAATTGGAGGCCAACCACTACGTGCTCTATGTCTATTCAATTGCGTCCACCACGCATTAGCACTAGTACGAAATTTATATACAACATAAGGTACCTTTCTATCTTCTTAAATTCTCATCAACACAAAGAACTTTTCGACTACGGAGAGCCAATCCACAAATTCTTCCGTAGTTAATTCCCCGGTGAAGAACGGTATATCCGCCCTAATCTTGGGTCGTAGTTCCGGAGGAGGCGCTATCCTGGCCTCTTCTTCTCTGTCAATATGAACATCCCCGCCAATCGGGTCTCTGTGGTGGAGATTGTCCCCAGGAGTGCCTCGATTTCTTGGTTGTTCACCACCACGACCATCGTTCAATGCCGCCTCTAGACGATTGAAAGCCCCCATGAGTTTTGTGTGACGGTTAGCCGCCTCCGCAGTTACTGTTAACATGGCGTTTAAAGCATCGAGAATGGTCTTCAAGGTGATTTCTCCATCTTTGGCCATCTTCCAAGGATCATCCTTTTCTGATACCAATTGATGTAAAATGTAGCGGAAAAGATAATCAAGAAATGGCCTAAACCAATTCTTCTATAAGGAATCGCAATTCCATAAACAATAATCTCCTAAAAGAATATTCTGCAAGCCAAATTAATGACTTAGATAAACACACAAGATGTAGGGTTTGCAAACTAGCAAAGAAATTAATTGATAAAAGGTCCCCTATTACAAAATCCCTAGCAATCTATTTATACTCTCAAATTCTAATAAATAAAGGAAAATAAATAAAGAAAACCTAATCAATAAACGAAAAGAAATAAAATCCTAAATACTTATTTAAAAACCTATTGACTAAAATACCCATTGTCTCAAAATATTAAAAGAAATAATAACGATAATAATACGAGACGAATACTAATTAATTTAAAAACAAAACATAAGATGTACCGTGTCCAGGTTTAGGCCAAGGTCTGGTCTTGGTGAGGCGACCGCCTGGCTTGGGCCGAGGCTGGCGCCTCACTCACATCAACTTCATGCAACTTCAGTTCACTTGAGGCGGCTGCCTGGCTCCCTCTGAGGCTGGCGCCTCGCCATTTAGAAACTTATTTGCCGCTGATCCATTTGATACATCACTTATACAAAGCACCACAATTGGGGGTTATATTGATGAATGGGTAAATTAAAAAATAGGGACTAAACTACACGGAGTGGTATCAATTTGGGGCATGACATTCAAAATTTAGCGAAATAGTGCCTATGGTGTTAAGTTTTGATTAAAACAGAGTTTTTTTTGACAAAAATCGTTATAAAACTCAGTTGCGTCACATGTGTCATGCACCTTATGTACATTAAGTTTTAAATTGTTTCACTTTACCCCTCTATCTGTAAGTGCTCCAATTTGAGTTGTTAGTATTTTCGTTAGAAAACTAACATTCTTAACCTAAACCTTAACTTTTCTAACAAGACCTAACTTTTCTAACAAAGCAAGGGTAAGTTGGGGATTGCTATTTGAGGATGGACAAGTGAAGGAATCTCACAAATGGTGAATTTCCGGAACTGGAAGCTGCTGGAACTGCAGCCAGCTTGCTTGTTGAACAAAATATTCCTCTTGTCCAAAGCCTGGAGCAGCATTTAATGAACAGTGCACGTCGTCGAATGGATCCGCGCGGACATGTTTGTCTCTCCCAGTGGCCTATAAATTGAACCCTTCTCTCTCAGTTTACACAACATTTTTCACATACTGAAGCTATATTCTGGCAAAAACAAAGAGAAAACAGTGGGAATTTGAGTATTGCCACCATTTTCTCTTGAGTATTTCCCAAATCTCACTCACTAAATACTCTCAAAACACTCTTAAACACACAAGCTCAAGCTTAAATCAACACTAAAGAGGAGGATTAGAGAGAAAACATAGAGGACTTAAGTGTTATCTACTTATTTTCTCTTTGACCAACTCTATTAACAAACACTAAACACATTCAAGCCTTGAATCCATTCAAACACAAACACAAACACAAGAAGATAGGGTTAAACCATCATTGGTAAACCCTCCTTCTTTAAACCCTAAAACTCTCTTTTAACTTCTTGTTCATCTTGTTCAATTTACATCTTTACTTTACTTGTCTAGTTAATCTTGTTTTTCTTACTTTAATCTACTTTATGTCTAGTTTAACTTAAGTTTTGACCTAATATGGTCATTTTGGAGTTCATCTCCATGAATGACCATCTCAAATGGTCCACACTTTAAATTTCTAGTTAATTTCTCTCTTTAATTTCATCTTTACAAAATCCCCCTTCCCATTTGCAAAAGACATGTTTTAAAACCTCATAAATCCCCCAAGGATGACTTGATATGATAACCACTTGAAAAAAGTAGTGGAATCAAGTCTAGGGATGAAAATGGGGTGAACATAGATGCAAATTCCCCAAAAATCACATTTTCCTTCTTGAGAATGTTGCTGTCCAGTAGCATTTCTCTAAGACCTCTGTCCATTGTCTAATTTTTTGGACATACAGAAACTTGGAATTTGGTGTTGACTAAAAATTACTTTTTGTAGCCAACATCCATAGGATTTCAGAAATATTTTTACTTTATTTTTTACGTGAGTCTAAATCCATTTTTCAAATTATTTTCCAAAGGTAAGTTTAGCAGTCTCTGGAAATCCAGATTTCACATCTGTGATTTCCATAGGGTTTTGGTCCATCAAATCATCTCCAATCATAAAAGTATTTTTCAGTAACCTTATTTAAGATGTTTTGAACAACTTTCATTCTCTGACTTTTCCCAGATTCTGAAGTTTTAAAACTCTTAAATCCATTTTAAAATCAGGTGTCCACTGTCTTTTTCATTCTGGCAGAATTGACTTTTAACTTCAAGGAGTCTTTTGAGTACCAAAACTCAAACCTAAAATCATACCAAAAATCATGGGACTTGTTTAATGTCTTACAAAGAGTTCTCAATTTTTAGTTTTCTCAGTTTGCATTTATTTTAACCAAAGACACACACACACACACAAATGGTTTCAAATTAGGAAGACTCGTTTTACGAGGCATTCCGGGTGAACCCTAACGTTCTTCCCGGAGTGTAACGTGACCTCCGAACTCAAATCTCTCATTTTGGGCATTTTTCAAAGTTTTGGCCCTTAAAACAAAAATGGCGTGGCGACTCCGTTTGATTTAAAAAAAAATCGGGTACATCACAGTGGCGACTCCGTTTGATTTCAAAAAAAATCGGGTACATCACAGTGGCGACTCCGCTGGGGACATAAAAATAAGCTTTATCTTTTTAAAAAAAATAAAACAAAAAAAAAGAAGAAAAGCTTTTTTGGGTCAAGCTTCCGTCCCAGCATTTGAAACCATTTGTGTGTGTGTGTGTTGGTTTTGCACATTTCGTGTTGTTTTGACCGTCCCGAAAGAATCGATATCTTTGACTGTCGGACTCGTTTCCTTAACTGTTTGAATTTGTGCTTATGTGTTCATTTGCTTTCAAAAAAAAATTTCAAAAAAAAAAGAGAAAATCAAAAAAAAAAAAATTCAAAAAAAAAAGAAAATCAAAAAAAAAATGTTTCAAAAAAAAAATCATTTTCAAAATTTTTGCATGCATCATACTCTTTAAGACACATGTGAAAATTTCTATTTTACTTAGAAAAAGAAGATAGACTGCTTGCACACTACGCGCACTTGGCCTTACACTGCACACTACGTCCTTAACCCGGGGAAATCCCAGTAGCAGCCCGTTTGGCCTTATTACGCCTCTCGGTGCAAGCACGGGACTACCCAAACATCCCTTGGAGCCTCGTGTCGTCCATGCACTTGTCCGTGACACACTTTGTCCGAGACCCGGTTGGTTTTTAGTCTGGTCCGTGTCATGCCCGGTCTGTGTATACACCTTTCCAGTCGAGCCTTAGTCGGCATACCAAGTCAATATCTTTCGGGGACCCTAATCAGTCGAAGTCATGCCGGTTTTCCGCCGTGAACTTTGACCAGATATTGACTAGCGCCTTGACTTCGACTTTGACTGGCACAACTTATGCACCGACTTCCGGCATGACACTGAGTCATCAAGGAATAATGATTATTCCATGTCTAATTACGACCTAACTGACGACGGGTCAAGATCAGTTATGGACATTTATCAGTCCGAACCATGCCGACTTTTCGTCGAGCCCTCGGACATGATCTTGACCTTTGACGTCAGCTTTGTCCGTAATTTACACCGAATACTCGTTAAGACTAGATTACCCGCCTGACATTAGGATCATTTTTCTTTTCGCTCGGTGGGACCTGCTTGCCCTACGGAACCCTTGTTCGGGGTTACAGGTTGAGGGTCCGCAGGCGTAGTGATGGGTCCCACTGATCAAGGAATCAGAGTAGTTTGCAAAAAAGAAGAGCAATCTTTTCCAACCGCTTAGGTTTAATAAAACACGTTTTAAGTAGATTTAAATGAATAATCGCATGTTACATGAGTCCTAAGCCCAAACACCAACCTGTTTCGCTTTCCCGAGTCTGAACCACACCCTTTTGTGCCTTCCACAGTAAGCAAAGTTTGGATCAAGACCCCGGGTCATCGTTTGTTCAGCTCAGTCATTCCGGAATCAGATACTTCATCGGTTTCCTCCTTCGCTTCAGCTCAAAGTTTCAGAATGGCCAACTCAGAGGAGAACGGTGGGGGGCGTATAACTCCGCACCCCAAAAATCCGCAAATTACCCTCCCGGGCATGCCAACTACCGTCAAATGCCCTGTTCCCTTTCATGTGGAACTACTAATGGGCCAAGCAGTGGAATCAGATGTTGGAGCAGATAAGACAACATCAAGAGGCTCAGATCAGTCAGTTATTGGAAAGTATCAGAACCCAGGGGCTAGCGATTGTTCGCAACCCTAATGGAACCTTTACGATTGATGCGGTGATTGGAGCTAATTACCCTCCCGGGCATGCCAACTACCGTCAAATGCCCTGTTCCCTTTCATGTGAAACTACTAATGGGCCAAGCATCCCCCAGCCTATCACTCAGCCTGCCTCTCGGCTTCATCGTATCGATACTCCTCAACAGTCCGATCTTGGTCAACTTCCCCCCCGACGCCTCTCAGTTTTCACCTTTGGGTTTCAATCAGTCTGTTTCTGCCCCGCAGCTTGGAATGGGTCAGCTCGCTACTCCAAAACCTCAGTCTGGCCCGGGCCGTCGATCCTGGAATTGGTCGGTTCAAGACATCTCAGCCCCTACAGCTCGATACTCCTCAACAGTCCGATCTAGGTCAACCTGCCCCCGGTGCCTCTCAGGTCTCACCACCAGGATTGAATCAGTTGGCTTTCGCCCCACGGCTTGGAAGGGGTCAATTTACTACTTCACAACATCAGTCTGGTTTGGGTCATCAGCTTGGAAGGGGTCAGTTTACTACTTCACAACATAAGTCTGGTTCGGGTCATCATCTAGGAATGGGTCAGTTCGCGACTTCTCAAGCCCAGCAGTTTGACATGGCTCCGCAAGCCATTTTGGGACAGTTCGCTTCTCAGGCTCCATGGTTCAGAGGGGGCCAGCTTGCTTCCTCCAATTCTCGAAGCACACTTGCCCCTATGATACTGCAAGATCACATGGGCCACCAGGCTTTTATCACCACTTCATCAGGTTTACCGTATTCACAACATCCTCCAAGCTCTACCCCGCCCCTTCGGTTGGGAAGTCCGACAAGGTCAAATGATCCTCATCAAATTCTCCACCCGACTGTTACGCAAGCTGCTCCTGCTCATCAAGTACATTATGCACATTACCCTTGTAGTCACGTTCCTCAGTGTGGTCAAGACATGTTCAGTCCTACTGTTACGATGCCTCAAATCTCATATCTTCAGCAGCCTTTTGGATCCGCACTCACTACTCCCTGGTATCCACCCATTATGAGCCATATATCCTCATCTTCGGCAACTGCCAGGCCTTATGAGGCCCCTTATAAGTCTCACCACCCCCAATCCAATGGTCCATATTCTTGTGCTTCAAGTCTGACTTATGAGGAGGGTTATGGTCACGCTTTTAATGCTCAGACTGTCATCCTTCCCACCAGAGTACTTCCTACTGTGGTTTCATTTGCTAATGCCAATCTTGTGGCGGGGTCGTGCAATCCTAGTGTTCCTATTGACTCGTCCAATGGATTATTGGTAGAACCAATTAAGAAGGTACAAGAAAAGCCTAGCAACGAGAGTATCGACGATCGCTCGACTCGGGCCATCTCACCATACCAATCTTGTGTATCTGACACGAATGAGTTTTACCAAAAGTCAAATCTCGACGCTTACATCGATGGTTACATCAAAAGGGTTCGTGCATGGGGAAGCACTACGGGTCTGAACATGTCTCACCGCTATAAACCTTACCCTTCCAACACGGCTGCAACATCCATTAAAGGAAAGAAGGCATTGTGTACAATTGACGGCATCCAAAAGCAACCAAGAAATGGTGGTCCTCTAAGGCAACGAGAACATTTTGATGATTTTGGGATGCCCATGGGCTTAATTTTCAAGGGTTTAGTAAAGGAAGGCCTTTTGGAGCCTCTCAGGGACTACCATCTAAGGAGCTCAAATGCACCCCTCGACATGAGTAAGCACTGCGCCTTCCATAATCATTATGGCCACACGACCGACGACTGCACAGTCTTGAAGAGAGCGGTTCAAGGGTTAATCAAAGCGGGCAAGCTTGAGCGCCCCAATGTACTAAAACCGGCAAACCCTGTTCAGAATGGTGACCAAGTCAATGACCAAATCTCGAATCAAAGAGCACTAAGAGTTTATTCTCCCCCAAAGGAGAAACCACATCCCGAGGATTTGGGCGTTCCCTTAAGCAAAGTTTTAAATAGCTTGCTAAAGCAGGGTCTCCTCGAACCTATAAGAAACTATTAGCCCAAGGATCCCAAAATCCCTTGGACACCACTAAGCATTGTGCTTTCCACCAGTATCACGGTCATATAACCGATAACTGTACAGCTTTGAGAAAGGCAATTCGGGGGTTAATTAGGAAGGGCAAACTCGAGCGCCTCAGTGATCTCAACCCTGCCAATGATCATTTCCCAAACAACACGAGTGTAAACATGATTGAGTTTTATGATTCAAGCTCCAAGCCAGATGATTTAGTCTAAACAAATGTGGAGAATGGCTGGTTTGACTGCAACAAGCATGTGACCGTGGCAAAGCCGGATTTGGTGAAATACTTTGAACTCTCACCCTCCGATAAGTTCACAACTGATGCCAAGGGTAAATGGGAGGATGATAATCTGATGGCAGATAAGGCAACCATCAGGGCCGGTGAGCGAAGAATTCCTGAAGTTACCAAAGGCGAGCATAGTCTGTCATAGCTTCATGAGGAATTTGCTTCCAATGCTGAAGGGTAGAGACGTGGTCCAACAACAAAGAGTAGCTAGACTAGGGGCTACCCATCCTTTAATATTAAAACAGTCTTTTAGTCAACCTTCGTAGGTTCTAGTACTTTCTTCGTTCAATCAAGTCCTCCTTGGACATTGTAGTTAATCTTAAATTTTCTATAAAAGAGTCTTTTTCTTTTCTCGCTAGACTTGAGACATTATTTTCACACCTACATTACATTTAATGAAATGGTTTTATTTTAAATGATCACTCGCATTGCTCAACAAATAATCTCTGGAAATGATTAAGATTTTAATTAATTGGTGCGAGAAAGTCAACTAATGCCCTCCCTATACACTTTCCTTACCTCACAAAGGCCTCCATCAAGCCATACACTTTTCAAAACATGTCCCCATCATCACCTTGACCAAGTCAACGACGGCGGCAGCATCGAAGAACAACAAAAGGTCACTCAGCATCGAAAGATTGACCCCATGTCGACAAAAAACCAGGGGCTTGCCTCCGCCTCCCATGCATCAAGAAAGTTCAAGCAGAGGCTTGCCTGCGTCCTCAAGTGTTTAAAAAAAAAAACTCAAGCAAAAGCTCCAAAAAAAAAAAAGCTTCAAAAAAAAAAATGAGGCCAAGGACCCAGCACCGCCGATCAGAGGCTTGACATATGGGCAAAATTAAAGCCCGAAGAACGGAAGTTGTCGACAACAAGGGAGCAGTTAAAGCAATGGCAAAAACATATCATAAGCCCTTAACACTACAAGAAAAAAGGCTTTTTGTGACTGCTAAAAGCCGTCACATATGTGCGAAAAGCAGTCACGAAAAGGTAAGGCGACTGGGAAATCAATCGCCATGGCAGTCGCGTAAACCCTTGTCGCAATAGCTTAAAGTGACGGGATAAGCAGTCACATTAGAGACTTATTTTCCGTGACTGCTTTTTGCCGTCACGTAAAGGGTTTTTTAATTTTATTTATTTAATTAATTAAATCACAAATGCAATCACGTTAGCTAGTATAAGGCGACTGGGTATGCAATCTCGTTAGCTTGTGTAAGGCGACTGAAAATGCAATCACCTTTGCTTAGAGAAGGCGACTGGAAATGCAATCACCTTTGCTTAGAGAAGGCGACTGAAAATGCAATCACCTTTGCTTAGAGAAGGCGACTTAAAATGCAATCACCTTATCCTAAAATGCAATCACTTTATCCCGGATGAAAATGACCAAACATGTGATTGTTTTGCCATCACATTAGTTCTTAAATGTTTCATTACAATAATATAATTATTACTACATAATATTATTAATTAATATTGATAAATCCACAAACTTTTCCAAAACATAATTGAAAACAAACTTTTAATCATTTAAAACTAAATATATTGTCTCAAAATAACATTCATCATTACATTTAACAAACTATTCATATCTTACTAAACTTGTTCAAGAACCATTCTAGCTACCATATTATGTTCAAAAATCAATAGTCTAAGGGTATATACTCCCTCTAGAGCACAAACCAAAAGAAAGATCAAGTAAACATACTAACTATAATCCTAATGCTCACCCATCTCATCTTCCCCCATCTCATCATCACTTGTCTCATTATCATCAGTACCCATCTCATCATCAGGTGTCTCATAATGATCATCACCTATCTCATCATCACCATGATTTGTAGGAGAACTATCATTACGAGTATTAGATGCACCTTCAGAACCAGAATTTGCATTGAAATTTAAAGGACGAGGGGGAGGTGGATCTCCATGTTTTGCAGCTTGACATACCTGTAAGTACGCCAATCCAATTCGCAACCTTTTCGATGCATTTTAACATAATAAAACTGCATTAAGGGGCGTTTTGGTAAATTCCCGGCCTATCCCGAGACTTCCGGAAACGTTCCATGAGTTTCCCGCGAAGGAAGTACCTTTTGGTACATCATTCATGCCAAAGGACCCCTTGGGAATAAAACCTGTTGGACCTTTTGGGTATTTTCCCGGAATGTTCCAGAAACTGGTTTTGGCGCCAAAAGCGGTTGAGCCACCTTGTGTCACGCGACAGCTTGAGGCATGGAAAGTGGACGCGTAAGGTCGTGCGACATACTAAGGCAGCCAACTGCAGCCTATAAATAAGACCCTCCCCCTCATTGAGAGGGATCCCAATTTTGAGCCTACTGTTACTCTGCCAAAATAGCATTGTGACGAACATCCCAAACACCAAACCTCTCTCTCTCCTACCTTCCAACCCACTAATCCCTCTCATCCAAACCCAATTCTCTACCTACACCAATTGGAACCCTTGGATCAGAGCTGTGAGATCTACAACGAAGAATTGAAGGATTCTATATCTGACTAGATATAGAATTCGTGGAATCAACAAGGGTAACAATTCCCTAACCCTCTCTCTCTCTCTCTCATTTAATTCCTTGCAAATTTTATAATTCTATTTTGTTTGGATTCAGTAATCAGATCCTAGCTATCTGAATTACTGAATCCCAATCGCAATCTCTCTGTTTAACTTGCATATATTGTGTAATTGAGCTCATATTTGATTGATTTGGTTGAATTTGGTGTTTGAGCCCCCAAGGGGGTGTGGATCTACCCATATCCACACTCCCTGGGTCGATTTGATGTTGTTTATGTTTTTCGTTCATAATTCAGCTTGTTAATTAGATCTGTATAGCTTCTGTTAATTTCTGAGTTCATATTGTGAGGTTTCTGCAGAAGGCTCATATGTGTCACGCGACACCTTCGTCCCCAAGTGATCCTGTGTCACGCGACATATGTGGTCACTAGTACGATGTGTCATGCGACACACATGACCCATCTGCAGTGACTCTTTTCCTTTGTAATCTGTTCTAGTTTGTTTGTATCAGGGATGTGGCCTCCCTAAATAATGGGCTCACAATATGTAATTTCTCGTTTCATAATTAATAAGATGCATTTTATCACATTTCGTTTATTATCGATATTTGCACACACTTTGGATTTACTTGGATGTGTTTGATTGAAAGACTCGTCTATGGACGAGGCGTGTTGGGTGAACTCTCGGTTCTTCCCAACACGTAACCTGACCCCCGAACTCATGTTTTCTCTCTAAAACAAAGGTTTTCAATGTTTCCTCTTAAAACGGCGTGGCGACTCCTTTTCATTTTCATATTTTTTCGGGCGAGCGCACATTCAGTGGCGACTCCGCTGGGGAATTCACTTGAAAACCTGTTTTTCAAGTGTTAAGTGGGTCAAGCTTTCGTTTAGTCAAAAAAAAACATCCAATGCATCCATGTTGTGTACATTATTCGATAATCATTTGTGATACCTACATTTTGTTGATTATGGAACTTGTGAGCCCTTTGTGCTTGTGGTCATTTGTTGTGCATTAGTATCTCTGTGTTGCTCTTGATATGGTAAAACAGGGGCTGATTTGATGATTTGAGGAGCTGCTGGTTCAGTGACCACCCGAGTCGTGCGACACCTTTGTCTCTGGTTGTCCTGTGTCACGCGACAAGAGGTGGCCACTGAACAGATCATCAGAAGACTGGTTTGAGGGCAGTCCCTTGGACCAAAGCGTGACTCATTTGGTTATTGTTCCCTGTTTGCCTTGTGTGAGGGTGTGTGTTTTCTTCTTAAAAAAAAAACAAATAAAAAATAAAAAATAATAAAAAAAAATCTTGTTTTTTGCAAATAAACGAATTAATCATCCGCACACTACATCACTTAGATTTAGAACCCTCGGGTGCGATTGACGGCATCGCGGACGGCCATGAAATTCGCCTACGCTTGAGCGCCTGAAATCAAACCTAAACCCCTAGTGCGTTATAGGTGGCACCACACTAAACCTTACCCACGGTTGGTTTTTGATACGATGTTTTCATTACAACAAAAATGAATTGTTTTTGAAAAATATCATAGATTCTTATACCTTCTCCCAAAACCTCATACCTTGTGGGCATGTTGCCAAATGCAACATGATTTCACGTGGGAACATGTCACTCTCATGGCGTGTTCTAAACGAGAGGTCATGCCGCATTGCCAACATGTACCGACGAGAGGTCATGCCGGATTTTTCTTCGAAATTCTTCGAAAAGACCCGTTATGCTGCCCAAATTTCCTTAGAAATTTGGACGAACCTCTTCGTTCCATAAAGATGTTAGGGTTTGGTTAGGTATCATTACCTATTATATGTTTCAAAACAAGACATTTGATGTAATTCGAACGCCGCGTCACTAGGTTCCCCCGAGGCATAGTTAGCATGAATAAAGGCTTATCCTTTCCCAACTGTATTTAGGATTTAAAATACTGATTTATACTTGAACATAAATAAATTTGTGTTTGCGTGAGTCTGTCCCGTTTCTTTCCCTCTCCCGTAAAAAAAAAAAAGAAAAAAAAATTTTCCTTTCAAGCACCTTATAAACCCCTCTCTACACCTGCAGCTACGGCGAGTTGGGTCCGCTCATCTGTTTCGGGAGGTCGTTTAATCCGTGTACAAGCAGTGTCGGTTGGTTTAGAATCAGAAATGGCTGGCAATGGAGATGTTTTTTCTGCTCAGTCCGCCGGAGGCTCAGTGACAGTGGGTCAGACAAGTTTGAATGAGATGACTACGGAGGAATTGAGGGTGATGCTGGAAGCCGCTCTAGCTCGGGAGCGTGAGGCTTGTCTCTTAGTTCAAAATGCCAAGTCTCGTGAAGAAGAAGCTCACAACCGATTCGTAGAAGCTATGAGAGCCAAAGGGATTGCGGTACTTCGTTAGGAGGATGGTTCCTACGAAGAGATTACGGAAGATAGCCACAACGAAATCGGATCCGCTTCACCTGCTCAGCCAAACCAGCCTAGCTACAATACGATGCCTCCCCGGTGAATTACGTTCGGCATTCTGATCAAGTAGCTCCTACAGGAATGGTGGCAAGTGACCAAGGAAGACTCATTCCCCCGTCTTCTCTAGGGTATGGCCAGGTTATCCAGCAAGGTGTCGGCCAGGAAGTGACGATCGGCCCACAAATTTCTTTGATCTCACCGCTTCTCCAACTCCTAATGCTCCGGCACCACGGTTTCGGCATGGACCTCGGTTTCGAACCGGCTTTTCCCGGCCTCGGTACGGTGTGTATCCGGATGGTTATCGGGGTGTTCAGTATGGTGTTCAGCAGAATGGTCGATGCCGGCTCTCGGGAAATCGAGATAGTTCGGGACGGTGTCTCAAGGTACCAGCAGGTTCGGACTCAAGACAGCTTTTCTCAACCAGCGGTATGTTCCACCCTTACTCGGCACATTTATGGTTCCACCCCTTACTCAGCTCCGTGTGTTAGCTCAGGATTATCTTCTTTTGGTCAGTACAAAAGTCAGTCGGTGCAATACAACTCCCAGAATCTCGGTAGGCAATTCAACGGTTATGATATGTATGGGAACAAGATTCCGAGCTCGATTAGCTTGTTGGACAGCAATATTGGAATTCCTAGTACTTTTGGTATTCCACCAACCGCTTTGCCCGTAGGACCTAATTCTGATTTCCCAATACCGTCGTCAACGGTGGCTCCTGCAATTCCTCAGACTTCAAGTTTGGCACCAGAAGTAGCTGCTTTCTTTGAAACAGATGCAACAACAGATTGACAGATTAACCGTGGGTTCTAGTGGTCTTAAAGTCGTGGATCCCGCCCAAGTGACACCTTTGCCGCACAAGTTTAAGATGCCCAAGCAGGATTTTGATGGTACCGCCTGTCCAAAGACGCATGTAGACACTTATGTGATGACAATGGGGGCAATGGGGTGCACTCCCGAATTCATGGCTTCCCACTTCCACCTAACTTTGAAAGGATCGGCACTTACATGGTTTTTAGCTTTGAAGCAAGAATGCCGTACTACTTGGAGCCAGATAACAGAAGCCTTCCTAGAGAAGTACAAGGGTAATTTGGAGTGGCGTACCACGCGGGATGATCTAGTGGGGACAATTCAGAAGTCGGATGAGTCAATCACAGAATTCTACAAGCGTTGGAATGCTAAGCTCAACGAGTTATCGGAGCCAATCCCCCTCCAAGACCAGAAGGACATCTTTCTATCATGTGTTAAGCCAGCACTTAGAGAAGCCATTGGGAAAGGATGGTACCCAGATCTGCGAGAGATGGTGGGGATGGGAGCAAGGAGTGAGAATAAGTTGTTCAACCAAACTCCAAGTGCAAACACCACTAACAACAACAGTGGTGGAAGTTACCGATATCGGGCATCCAATCCTGTCTCAGCAATGGCGCCGAGAGGAAGAGAACCGGCCAAGGAAAATAGTATCAATAATCTTCAAAAAGGAAGTAACAACATGCAGAATGTGATGAGGCTTCCCTTTAAGCCACAACCGAGGTTTGATGATTTGGGTATGTCAACGGAGGAAGTTTTTAACGGTTTGCTACGAACTGGCATGATAAAGCCATTGGAGAACTACAGTCCTGCTCGCCCTAATCCTCACATGGATGCTAGAAAGTATTGCCGTTTCCACCAATTTCCAGGGCACACTACGAACTCCTGTTTGACTCTCAAGAAGATAATCCAGGGTTTAGTGGACGACAAGAAGATAGAAAAATCTCCTCGCCCGAATATTGTCAACAATCCTCTGCCGAACAGCAATGTGAACCTTATTGACTTTGAGAATGATTATTTTGTCAATGTATTAGAATTTGGGGAACCCGTAGTTGGGGATGATAGCAATGGATGTAATGGGGTCGAAACTGATGTAATTTCCTGTTCGATGAAATGAAAGATAACTTCTCGTTATGTTACGTATCTCGATGATTTACATGATGTGAATAATATTGTTGAACTTGATGATTACGAAGAACGCTTGATTGTTAATGCTATATCTTCAATGACTCCTAGAGAATCCCCAATCTCCTTGGAGGAACTCAGAATAGCGGCTAGTTGGGAAACACCTTTGACCATTAATGAGATACGACAAGCGGCTTGGCCATACCGCAATCACTCTGTCCCGCTAACATTATCGAACTCAAGGAAGCTAGCAAAGAGTTCGTGGTTGATGACCAGCAAGAAGTTAATGCTGTTGACGCGCTCGGGAAGAATGTTGGGAGTAAGTAATCCAGATCCATCTGGAAAAGGGAAAGCAGATTGGGCTCTAACCCTCGGTCCTCTCGGAATCCTCACAGCTAGACGAAGAAGTTCGGGAAGACCCGATGCGACGCGGTTGAAAAGAACGCAAGCCGATATTTCTTTGTGGTCCCTACTTACATCCTCCTACCCTCACAAATTAAAGCCGGAAGAAGCCTTATCCAAGACAAAGGTATCCGTCAACGCTACCCCAGATGAAGCATGTCAGTTGATTGGAATGGCTCGGTATGGGAATATCATTACTTTCACAGATCTTGACTTGCCTGCTTACGGTGCGAAACATAACGAATCCTTACACATTACGGTGCCTCTGGAGGGACGGTTGATTCCCCATGTGTTGATAGATAATGGATCAGCCATGAATGTGCTCCCCGCCAAAATGATGAGTATGTTGGACATCAACGCGCAGAACCTCAAACCCTCTAACCAGACCATAAAGGCTTATGATTCAACATCCCGGGCAGTGTTAGGGACAGTATGTTTGGGGGCAAGGAAATGATGGTGGAGTTTCAGGTTATAGACATTCCTGTTACGTTCTCAGCATTATTGGGTAGACCATGGATCCATGAGATTAGAGCCGTAGCTTCCACGCTTCACCAATGCTTAAAGTTTGTACAAGAGGGAGTGCTGACAACCATCTATGGTGATAGTGTTACAATCGGAGAAACCAAACAAGCAAATACCTTACCGGTAATGGAGATCAAGCTTGACCAAGAAAATCCGATGCTCGCCGGATTCACAATCGAGAAACCTAAGGGGCAAGTCTCGTACTATAGACTTGACGACATCTTCGAGACAAGATTCCTCCTGTGTTGAAAATGCTAAGAGGTATGAGCTATATCCCAGTGCAGGGGCCGGGAAACGCCAATAGGGACCGTGTAGGCTTGTGTTGCCAGCAGCCAAGAGAAATAGGCAAGGTCTGGGGTATGCCGTGACTAAGGAAGATAAGGTGTATGACAAAACCGAGGCTTTCAAAGAGAAGATGACCTCTGCAGCCGGTAGAAAGTACAAGAGGCCTGAAATGCGCCCATACAGTTGGTCTCTGAATAAGCACTTTGTCAGAGAGGATGGAGATATGTTTGTTTGTCCTGAGCCAAAGCTTACTCCAGCAGGAGAAAGAATGAAGATGATCCTGAGGTTCGCCAATAGCCGTAATCCGATGAAAGAAATGTTTGATAATTTGCCCAAAAGACAAGGTGTGACCGCCACCTACGAGAGCAAAATACCACTTCTGGGGACCCGAATGTGAGAATCGGTTTGAAAAGCTTGCCTTGGATGAACCCACAATATGTAAAATTCGCAGTGCGACCTGCAGATATTGATGGAGAGTTAGCAGATTTGTTTGAAGAACAGGGCTGTCGGAACCTGTGAGCGGTACGTCTTTGGCGTAAAATGAGAGATGGTGCTAAGGAGCCGATTGATCTCGATTGACTTTCCCTCGTGAGTGAAGTGATAGCTATGCTAGAATTCGGGAAGGAATCTAATGTGGAGATAGTCAAGCCGGAGACCGCCGCGTAAGGACCGTTGCGTAACCGGACTTCGTTCCGGACCGGTCGCCGACAAAGAGACTATGATTGAAAAGCTAGGGCTCAAACCCCGTCCTTGTCCTTCCAAGTCTAAATTCACCCCCTGTATCTTGAGTCGATCTCCCGAGTCTCTTGTCATAGAGTTTGAGTCTTCCTGACCGGGTCTCGATGTCCTCACGACTGAAGACCGTCTTCGAGTTGTAAACACCGTATTTCCCTTTGCTTTAAATAAAGTGGTTGATCTTTCTGAGTACCCCGTGATTGCCAATTTAACAATTGAATGCTTAACGAAAAACAATCATCAAGATTTAAAAATAATTAAGCCTAATTCAATTGAAGATAATGCAGACTTAATCGGTGAACAATTTTTAGAAAAAGATTCAAAACAGACTTGTGAGCAAAAGGAAAGTCGGGCCCAAGCTGCCGACGAGGTATTAACAACAGTGAACTTGGGAACAGCCGAAGAACCCAAAGAAACGCAGATTGGTAGCTTCTTCTCCGGAGAAGACCGGGTTGCTTTGATTGAATTGCTCAAGGAATTTGTGGATGTGTTCGCTTGGTCCTACAAAGATATGCCGGGGCTGGATGCTTCTATTGTGGAACACCGAATACCTCTGGATCCAGAAATCAAGCCGGTCAAGCAGAAATTGAGGCGGATAAAACCTGAATGGTCCTTACAAGTGAAAGAAGAAATTGAAAAGCTCCTACGGGTAGGCTTCATCAAAGTAATTGAATATCCGACCTGGTTGGCGAACATCGTAACAGTCACCAAAGCAAATGGAAAGGTTCGAGTCTGCGTAGATTTCCGAGACCTCAATAAGGCTAGTCCTAAAGATGATTTCCCTTTGCCCAACATTGACATGCTAGTGGATGCAACCGCGAACTTCGAGGTCAAATCTTTCGTTGATGGTTTTGCGGGTTACAACCAGATTAAGATGGCTGAAGAGGATCAAGACAAGACGGCATTTACAACCCCATGGGGTACTTATTGTTACACAGTAATGCCATTTGGCTTGAAGAACGCCGGGGCTACCTATCAGAGAGCAATCACTACCCTTTTCCACGACATGATCCACCGGGAGATTGAAGTGTATGTGGATGACATGATTATTCATTCGAAAGGATCAGACGGACATCATTTCATTGATTTGAGGAAATTCTTTAACAGACTCCGAGAACACTCCATGAGACTGAACCCGGCCAAGTGTACATTTGGGGTTATTCGAGGTAATGTTAAGGATACATGGTCACGAGCGCGGCATTGAAATAGATCCCGGGAAAGTTAAGGCAATTATTGAAATGAAGCCGCCCGGAACCGTCTCTGAAGTAAAAGGATTCATGGGTCGCCCGCAATACATCGCGGGTTCGTCAACCAATTGACCACCATATGTGAGCCGATCTTCAAGCGCTAAAGAAGAATCGGGAAGTGGTCTGGAACGAGGAATGCCAGCTAGCTTTTGAAAGGATCAAAGCCTACCTCATCAATCCTCCCATTCTCTGCCCACCTCATGGAGACAAGCCTTTACTTCTATATCTGACAGTCACGGACACAGCTACTGGGGCTATGCTAGCACAAGAAAAGAAGGATTCAAAGATTGAGAATGCCATCTATTTCGTCAGCCGTAAATTCCAAGGGAGTGAAGTGAATTACTCGCCTCGAGAAGACTTGCGCAGCTTTGGTATGGGTAGTTGGAAAGCTAAAACACTATATGCTGTCCCACACCGTACACTTAGTCTCCAAGATGGATCCGATCAGATATCTATTCCAAGGTGACAGAGGAAACATCTCCACCCGATTGGCAAAATGGACTTTCTTCCTGGCAGAATTCGACATCAAATATGTGATTCGCAAATCGATCAAAGGGCAGGCATTTGCAGTTGCTTTGAATTCCCCTCAACAAAAGATCAAGGGCCGGACCTCCAGTTTCCAGATGAAGGGATCCTCACTATAGAAAGCGGAAACAAGTGGCAGTTATTCTTTGATGGAGCAGCTAACAAGAAAGGAAATGGCATTGGAATGGTCTTGATAGACCCGAACGACAGGCATACTCCCATAGCAATCAAGTTGAATTTCTCGGTCACCAACAATGCAGCTGAGTACGAAGCTTGCATAGCCGGTCTAGAAGCTGCCCTTGAGCGACATGTGGAAGAATTGGAAGTGTTCGGCGATTCCCAATTGATAATCAACCAGGCCGCCAACAAATGGAAAATTATAGACCCATGTCTCCAGAAGTACCATGCTTACATCGCAGAACTTGTCGGCCAATTCAAGGAAGTATCATTCCAATTCTTACCGCGGGACAAGAACAGATTCGCAGATGCTCTGGCTACCTTAGCCTCTTTGATGGAAATCCCAGAAGGAAAATTAATCAAGCCTTTCAGGGTCGGCAGAAGAGAAAATCCTGCATATTGTTGTGAGATTGAGATCGAGGCTGTCAGTGAACCGTGGTACGATCAGATCTTTCAATACCTCAAGTATGGGGAAGCATCCTTTCCTGTGGATCAAGAAGGAGATTCAAAAAGAGTACATGCCAAAAGCTTGCAGGCCCTAAAGAGACTGTCAGCGCAATATGTCTTACTCGGCAATGAATTATGGAAGAAAAGAGAAGGTTGTCCGCTCCTACTCTGCATCAGTAAAGAAAAGGCTCAAAGAGTAATGGAAGAAGTTCACAACGGTGCCTGCGGACCTCATATGAACGCTCGATCCCTCATGCATAGCATCATCAGGCTGGGTTACTTCTGGATCACTATGGAGACAGATTGCATCCATTTTGTGCGGACCTGTGACAAGTGCCAAAGATTTTCCAATCTGAACCACATCCCGCCTCATGACTTATACTGTATGACAACTCCGTGGCCCTTCGCAACATGGGGTATTGATGTCATTGGGAAGATTTCTCCGCCCGGGAGCAATGGGCATGCATTTGTACTAGTGGCCGTGGATTACTTCACGAAATGGGTAGAAGCTGCATCTTATAAAGTGCTCACCGCCAAGAAGGTTGCCCGATTCATAAAAGAACAGATCTTCTGTCGCTATGGGGTCCGGAACGAGATTATTTCTGACAATGGCACTCATTTCGAGGGAGAAACTGATCGATTGCTCACTGAATACAGAGTTAAGCGCCACAAATCTTCACCGTACAGGCCACAGACAAACGGTGCTGTTGAAGCTGCCAACAAGAACTTGGAAAGGATCATAAGGAAGATGGCCGAGCGAGGACGAGATTGGCCAAAAAAGTTGCACTTAGCATTGTGGGGCTATCGTACTTCGATCCGAACTGCCATGGGTGCAACCCCATATGCTCTGACTTACGGAATGGAGGCCGTCATGCCCATTGAGTTAGAAATTCCTTCCCTCAGGGTCTTACTCGAAAACGAGGTGAATGAGATCGAATGGCTCCAAAGTCGATATAATGAGTTGGCTCGCTAGATGAACGCATCGAAAGCCATGGAGCATAACAGGGCATACCAGAAGAATGGCCCGTGCCTTCGATAAGAAAGTAAAACCCAGGATATCAAAGCTCGGTGATCTGGTTCTTAAAATGAAGCCCTCAAATCAAAGCAAAGCGTTGGGCAAGTGGGCACCCATTTGGGTCGGACCGTTCGGTAAAGAATGTATTCTCCGGAGGAGCTATGCAGCTGTCAGACTTGGATGGCAACCCATTTCTGCACCCCGTCAACGGCGATAAGTTGCGGAGGTATTTTGTATGATCGAGTCTTTCCCCCTCTAAAAAAAATATAAAAAAAAAAAATGAATAAATAAAGGCGCAACAAAATTTTCCCAGATGAGACTGAAAACCTCTCAAGAGGCAGTCCATGCAAAAATAAGGGACGCGCCCGGTGCTAAAGAATATACCCAGCTAGACCGAAAACCCAAAAGAGGGCGGTCTAGGTAAAAAACAGGCTTGCACCATTTCCCCCCTTCTATCTTCCCCTTTCTTAAACACTAAAGTCAATTGAGTCGAACTACGGAGACCCGAGCCCCTTAGTTCTCTTACAAAAGGGGAACGTAGGCAACCACTTGTGGTTCGGTCTAAAATTGCGCAAAAATCTCTTTTTTACCAAAATGCGTTTTGATTACAGTCCCAAGGCTTTTCAAAGGATCATTTTGAGTTAATATTCTTTTTGATGAGTTCAAGCACGGCCTACTTTTTGACTCAAAAAGACTGTTGCAAATAAAAGAAAACATTGATAACATCTATTCCTGTCTCGCATTAAGTAATCAAAGGGTACTCGGCTTTCATACGTATAATTCCTACTCTCAAGACATAAAGCAAAAAGAGTCTCAAAACTCTCGAAGTAAAAGAAAATGTGTGTCTAGATACTCGTCCCCGCTCCCGAATTTGCTCCTCTATCCTTCCTCTTTCTCGGTCCCCTGAGGTCTTTGGCTTAGGAATGTCAAACAAGTCGGTTTGAGCCCGTCCCAATTCAGAATAACTCGCGCCGGCGGTTCAATCGCATCAGCCTCTCTCAAGGCAGCCCTAGCAATCCTCGCTTGCCGCAACGCCTCTCGCGAGCTCTCATCTCTGGATCATCCCTTAAAGCAGCTCTCCGGATCTCTTGCCTCTCATAATCGTCGGCCAGCATTGCCGATGACATTGTCCGGGTTTCCTCGTGCCTCTATATCTCGAGATTTCGGCTGGACAGAGTCCGCTCCCAAGTATTCCCGGCGGCGAGCCTCTATAGCTAATCGCACGTAACCCCGATGCTCCTCATACTAATCCGTATACTCGTGGTCGAAATGTAAATCCTCTAGACCGCCGAAGGAGCTCACGAGTGGGAAGAAAGCCCTCCGTAAAAGATCTCGCTGAAAACCGTATAGCCCGGGGCCTCGATCATGGACATCGGAACAGTGACGGTCACCGCCCTCTCCCTCAAGGCTCGTATGATCTGCCGAGGATACCTATACCGTCTCGCTCACCAATGATGGGACACGTAAAGAGGATACATGCAAACCAGGCAACCGGACTACTACCGATCCATCCCGAATATCTCTCATGGTCTGTATATTCCAAGCAGAATCCAAAAGCTCGGATCAGTGGTCGTGTACCGTGACAACCTCACATGCCAACTATCAACAACCTCGTCCCTCATCAGCCTGCGTGGCCGAGTCACCCATGGCATTGCCGTCCGACCCTCCGGTAATGGCCCGATCAGGTGTAACCTCTCAGAGAACCACAGAGATAACAAGCCGGGCCGCCCTGCTCCCATAAAGTCCGATCCCCTGCTAGCCTCGTCAATACCGTGATATGTCTCACCCGAAAGCGGTGTACAACATCCATCTCTCCTTGGCCGGAGCGAATTTGACGAGAATCTATACCCCTGGTCACCTCTCATTTGCCTAACGATCTCCAACAAAGTGCTTGAGCAGACTCGACATACCCGCAGAAATAGTAAGCCGACAAAGTGTGAACAAGCATTGAACATATCCAGAGTGGTAGAAAGGTCAAACAGACTCAGACGGGACAGCGCAACCTAACCATCCGAGTCAAATCTATGGACCCATCACCTTAATCATAGGCAATACCTGATCCCGCAGGCAGATAAAAAGTCGAGACAAACCGCTCCTCAACCAACCGATCAGTCCCGTGGGAATGCTACAGCCGCCTTACCCAAGCCTCGCTCAACGCCCTGAAGTCTTCCATAGTTGGGGTCGTAATTGTATGACAAAGAGAATGCATGACACTCGGAATCCCGTAAGCGTGATGCACCGAAGCAAATCCCAGTCAACCCTCCAATCTTTCAAGGACCAAATGCAAGGCATACTGTACCGCTTGTCGATGATACTTCTATGTTGCCTCAGATGAAATCCCCAAATTTCGATGAAGTCCCGATGAAATTGGCACTCCAGGGAAGATATCTCTTGGTTATAATGTTCCATTGCAGCAAAAAGTGTTAGTCTTGACCAAAGAAATCGATTATCCGCCAAATAAGGGCTGCTGGTTTTTTCTCTGCTAAGAAGACAGTGACTGCAGAATGGAGCCTGGACCGATTTTGAAAAGAATCTGTCACGAGCCTCCCTAAGTCGTGCGACAGAAGAAGCCAAACAGACACGACATGTCGGGCGACATACTTTGGTTGATAGCAGACATGGTGGAAAACCCGCAAAGGATTACCCCAGAGCATTTTCCGACTCGTCGTCGCCGATATACCCCTTACCCTCATACACATACCCCTGAAAATATACGGGAAAGGACCCCTACTATACACACTTACCTAAAACGATCCCAAAACACCATACATAAACCCGACAAAGCCAATCTTTAACCCAATAATTGCGTTCGCTTTCCCGGAACAGACAGATTCACGCAAACCAAGCTAACATATAGTAATCTTTGCTAACAAGATAGGATTATTCAAGTGTAGCGCGTTGGAGTTGCTGTTTTCCCCCCGCAGGTACAATAATCAATTGAGTCTCGACGACTGGACCTCCGACCAAACTGGAGAAGAAAGAACAAAACAGAAAAGCCTCTCAAGCAGAGCCAAACCAAGAAAAGCCTCTCAAGCAGAGCCCAACCTAGAAAAGCCTCTCAAGCAGAGCCAAACCAAAGAAGAAAAGCCTCTCAAGCAGAGCCAAACCAAAGGAAAAAGCCTCTCTAGCGGAGCCCAACCTAGAAAAGCCTCTCAAGCAGAGCCAAACACAAAGAAGAAAAAGCCTCTCTAGCGGAGCCCACCAAAAAGAAAAGCCTCTCTAGCGGAGCCCACCAAGAAGAAAAGCCTCTCAAGCAGAGCCAAACCCAAGAAAAAGCCTCTCAAGCAGAGCCAAACCCAGAAAAGCCTCTCTAGCGGAGCCCACCAAGAAGAAAAGCCTCTCTAGCGGAGCCCACCAAAAAGAAAAGCCTCTCTAGCGGAGCACACAAAGAAGAAAAGCCTCTCAAGCAGAGCCAAACCAAAGGAAAAAGCCTCTCTAGCGGAGCCCACCAAGAAGAAAAGCCTCTCAAGCAGAGCCAAAGCAGAAAAGCCTCTCAAGCAGAGCCAAACCCAAGAAAAGCCTCTCAAGCAGAGCCAAACCCAGAAAAGCCTCTCTAGCGGAGCCCACCAAGAAGAAAAGCCTCTCTAGCGGAGCCCACCAAAAATAAAAGCCTCTCTAGCGGAGCACACAAAGCAGAAAAGCCTCTCAAGCAGAGCCAAAGCAGAAGAGCCTCTCAAGCAGAGCCAAACCCAAGAAAAGCCTCTCAAGCGGAGCACAACAGAAGTCACAGGTAAGCACAGCAAAGGTATGAAGACACATCTCTACCCCTTTCTTGCTTGTATGTCAGTATTAATAATTCCGAACTACGATTTGGCTTGATTCCCTTCTTAAAGGGATACGTAGGAATCCTTTCTCAGAAAGGTCCAGCCATAATTTTCCCCTTCTCACCCTTCTAGCCCTTCACCTTAACCCCAGCCGCTCATTGAGATTGGGTCTTATTTTATCGACAACCCCACTTTTTCCAAAAGTGACGTTGCCGAGGGGCTCTGTAAGTACGCCAATCCAATTCGCAACCTTTTCGATGCATTTTAACATAATAAAACTGCATTAAGGGGCGTTTTGGTAAATTCCCGGCCTATCCCGAGACTTACGGAAACGTTCCATGAGTTTCCCGCGAAGGAAGTACCTTTTGGTACATCATTCATGCCAAAGGACCCCTTGGGAATAAAACCTGTTGGACCTTTTGGGTATTTTCCTAATGTTCCAGAACCGGTTTGGCGCCAAAAGCGGTTGAGCCACCTTGTGTCACGCGGACGGCTTGAGGCATGGAAAGTGGACGCGTAAGGTCGTGCGACATACTAAGGCAGCCAACCGCAGGCCTATAAATAAGACCCTCCCCCTCATTGAGAGGGATCCCAATTTCGAGCCTACTGTTACTCTGCCAAAATAGCATTGTGACGAACATCCCAAACACCAAACCTCTCTCTCTCCTACCTTCCAACCCACTAATCCCTCTCATCCAAACCCAATTCTCTACCTACACCAATTGGAACCCTTGGATCGTAGCTATGAGATCTACAACGAAGAATTGAAGGATTCTATATCTAACTAGATATAGAATTCGTGGAATCAACAAGGGTAACAATTCCCTAACCCTCTCTCTCTCTCTCTCTCATTTAATTCCTTGCAAATTTTATAATTCTATTTTGTTTGGATTCAGTAATCAGATCCTAGCTATCTGAATTACTGAATCCCAATCGCAATCTCTCTGTTTAACTTGCATATATTGTGTAATTGAGCTCATATTTGATTGATTTGGTTGAATTTGGTGTTTGAGCCCCCAAGGGGGTGTGGATCTACCCATATCCACACTCCCTGGGTCGATTTGATGTTGTTTATGTTTTTCGTTTATAATTCAGCTTGTTAATTAGATCTGTATAGCTTCTGTTAATTTCTGAGTTCATATTGTGAGGTTTCTGCAGAAGGCTCATATGTGTCACGCGACACCTTCGTCCCCAAGTGATCCTGTGTCACGCGACACATGTGGTCACTGGTACGATGTGTCATGCGACACACATGACCCATCTGCAGTGACTCTTTTCCTTTGTAATCTGTTCTAGTTTGTTTGTATCAGGGATGTGGCCTCCCTAAATAATGAGCTCACAATATGTAATTTCTCGTTTCATAATTAATAAGATGCATTTTATCACATTTCGTTTATTATCGATATTTGCACACACTTTGGATTTACTTGGATGTGTTTGATTGAAAGACTCGTCTATGGACGAGGCGTGTTGGGTGAACTCTCGGTTCTTCCCAACACGTAACCTGACCCCCGAACTCATGTTTTCTCTCTAAAACAAAGGTTTTCAATGTTTCCTCTTAAAACGGCGTGGCGACTCCTTTTCATTTTCATATTTTTTTCGGGCGAGCGCACATTCAATACCATACATAGTTGTACCAATAGCACTGCTTTACACCACGATTCTATGTCCTTCTTCAACCAGTCACCTGTGCTGTCCTGTTTGAAGATTTAGAACCTTGTGAGGAGTGAGGGCTTACCTTAGCACAATATTCTCCCAGGTGAAGTAATCAGTATTGATAACGTTGGAAACTCTTATATGTCTCTGTATCTCCAACGGAGACTAGCTTCTTGTATAGGTCAAGCACAGATGGAATTGGGGAAACCGATCCTTCGTTTAAACCTTGTATTGGTGTATTCAATTGTGGATACCTTTGTATAATACTCGTATAGGCATAAAAAAATTAAAAAAAAAAATATATATATATATATATATAACACTCCTTAAAACACTCTTCTCTCAATTCAAAAAGATTGACCAGGCCTAACCTTCCATATGCAACAGGCTTCTCTCACAGCCTGTTTTCAAAATAACAAACATACAACTCCTGAAAAAAATACTACAACATGATTTGCAATAAAGAAGGAGAAATAAAATATGCAAGCAGAGTACATTTTGACATGCTAACCTGGCAAAAGACAAGGGATGCAAGCTCCACTAATCCACATTGTGCATTCCACACCTGTTATCAATGTTTATGTCATCCTGAAAACTTTCACACGAGCATCAATAGTCCATTTCAAACAATTAAAGAAGGAGGATGCTAAAAACAGAATATGCCAGGTTGCACTGTGGTGCTGCAAGTTATTTGATCAAGGTTTTTGCATATTACTGTGATGATGTGTCGCCATTTCGCGGGAAAAATTTTGATTTTTTGCGTTTCTTTGAAAAAACCAAATAAAACCCGGAAAAAGAACGGAGTCGCCACGCCATTTTTATTTTAAGGGCCAAAACTTTGAAAAATGCCCGAGATCAGAATTTGGGTTCGGAGGTCATGTTACACGCCGGGAAGGACGTTAGTGTGCACCCGGAATGCCTCGTAAAACGAGTCTTCCAAGCTGAAAATCATTTGTGTGTGTGTGTGTGTGTGTTTTGGCCAAAATAATTTGAAACTCAGAAAAGTAAAAATTGGGATATCTTTTTAAGACTTTAAACTGATCCCAAGATTTTTTGGAAGATTTTTGGATTGAGATTTGGTACTCAAAAGACCTTTTGAAGTTGAGAGTCACTTCTGCCAGAATGAAAAAGGCAGTGGACCTTTGATTTTGAGATGGATTCAAGGGTCTTAAAACTTCATAATATGGATAAACTCAGAGAATGAAAGTTGTTCCAGACACCTTAAATAAGATTTGTACGAAGGAATTTTCCATTTTGGAGAAGACTTGAGGGTTCAAAACCTTCTGGAAATCTCAGATATGCAATCTGGATTTCCAGAAGCTGATGAACTAGCCTCTAAAAGAAAATTTGAAAAGATGAGTTTTACTCACCCAAAAAATAAAGTAAAAATATTTCTGGAAATCTCTGGATGTTGGCTACAAAAAGTGTTTTATAGTCAACACCAAATTCCAAGTTTATCTGTGTCCAAAAATTAAGACAATGGACTGGGATCTTGGAAAATTGCTACTGGACAGCAACTTCTCAAGAAAGAAAATATGATTTTAAAGGGGGTTTTGCATCCATGCTTGTCCCCATTTCCCTAGGTTTTGGTTAGTGATCACTTGACATTTTAGTGGTGAGTCAACTATACCAAACCATCCTTGGGGTACATTAGGACTAAGCACTTCATTTGCTTGGAAAGGGGATTTTTATCCTTTGAAAATGAGATTTGATGCTTGAAAATGTTTTTAGGGTTTTGAAAATGAGTTTTCTTTGCATGAAAGTAAGAGAACTTGAAAATAATGTTGATCCTTGTAGAAGATCATCCATGGAGATGAACTTCCATGGTGATCTTCTTGGATCTAAGACAAGAAGATGAATGAACTACATTTTGTAGTTTGAAGATGCATGCATGGATGAGAGATTTAGGGTAAGAAGAGGGAGGTTATACCTATCTTCTTTGTGCTTTGTGTTTGAAGGCTTGAATGCAAGAGTGTTTGGGTTTGATTTGAGTGAGTGAAAGTTGGGAAGATTCAAGAGAAAAAGGTGACAATTCTTATAGAATTCTCACTGTTTTCTCGAGTATATTCGCCAAAATACTGTGAATTGTGTTCTTCTTCCTCCTTCTTTTTGTGACTGGAGGGCTCAATTTATAGCCCTCTGAAAATGACAAAGATGTCCGCGCGGATGGGATCAGTCGCGTGCACTGTTCATTAAATGCTGCTTCAGGCTTTGGACACAAGGAATAATCTTTTTTAAAATTCAAATTAAACAGCCAGATTATGTTTCCAGCCATTTCTATTTTTGGTTTTTGACCATTTCTTTCACTTTTTTGATTCTTTTCCTTGGTTTATCCTTAAATAACAATGCCCATTTTGCCCTCACTTTGTTAGAAATGTTAGGATTGTTAGGAAATGTTAGTAATTGTTAGTAATTGTTAGGAATGTTATAACTTTCGTTAATTTTCTAACGAAAATTCTAACAAGCTCAAATTGGAGCACTTACAGTAGCCCCTCGGCGACGGCGCTTTCGAAGGAAGCGGGGTCGTCGATAAGAGTAAGGCTCCATATTTGGCGAGATGATCAGGTGATCGAGTGGCTGAACCTATTTAATAGGCTACCTACGTATCCCGAATGGGAATCAAGCCAGTCGTAGTTCGGGTCTTTGACCCTGGAGATGATGGCGTTTTAGGTGCCTTGAACCTGATGAGCGAGTTCTGCAGTCGATTGCTGGAGAGAAACTCTGCTGGGATATGAATGACCATTTTCGGTCGGATGGCTATCCGCTCTGCTGGGGATTGGAAATGACCATTTTGGTCTGATGGCTGAAGTTGTTTATCCGCTCTGCTGGGGATAGGAATGACCATTTTGGTCTGATTGTTGAAGTTGTTTATCCGCTCTGCTGGGGATAGGAATGACCATTTTCGGTCGGATGGCTATCCGCTCTGCTGGGAATAGGAATGACCATTTTCGGTCTGATGGCTATCCGCTCTGCTGGGGATGATTGCGATTTATCGCTTTCCTAGTGATAGCGTCTTAGGTGCCTCGAACCTTGGAGATGGCGTTTTAGGTGCCTCGGACCTTGATGATGGCGTTTTAGGTGCCTCGAACCTTGATGATGGCGTTTTAGGTGCCTCGAACCTTGGAGATGGCGTTTTAGGTGCCTCGAACCTTGGAGATGATGGCGTTTTAGGTGCCTCGAACCTTGGAGATGGCGTTTTAGGTGCCTCGAACCTTGGAGATGGCGTTTTAGGTGCCTCGGACCTTGATGATGGCGTTTTAGGTGCCTCGAACCTTGGAGGTGATGGCTTTTTAGGTGCCTCGAACCTTGATTTGAAATGGCCTTTCGGTGGACTTTGTCTGCTGCCGAAGGAGAGGGTGACCGTTTTGGTCGAGGGGCTGGACCTAGTGATAGGCTACCTACGTATCCCTAGTGGGAATCAAGCCCTTTCGTAGTTCGAGATTTACTCGAGATTCCGTTGGCTTTGGGATTCCGTTAACTTTGCTGGGGATTTTGTTAGCCTTTGCTGGGGAAAATCAGACGTATTCGTCTGGGAAATCGGTCTTACGTTTGACTGCCAGGGAAGATTTTGATGAAAGATACGGGATCTCGTTATCTTTTTCGGGGAAAGTCGGTCTTACGTTTGACTGTCGGGGATGATTTTGATGAAAGATACGGGATCTCGTTATCTTTCTCGGGGAGAGTCGGTCTTACGTTTGACTGCCGGGGATGATTTTGATGAAAGATACGGGATCTCGTTATCTTTCTCGGGGAGAGTCGGTCTTACGTTTGACTGCCGGGGATGATTTTGATGAAAGATACGGGATCTCGTTATCTTTCTCGGGGAGAGTCGGTCTTACGTTTCGATCGCGGGGATGATTTTGATGAAAGATACCGATCTCGTTATCTTTCTCGGGGAGAGTCGGTCGTACGTTTGACTGCCGGGGATGATTTTGATGAAAGATACGGGATCTCCTTATCTTTCTCGGGGAGAGTCGGTCTTACGTTTGACTGCCGGGGATGATTTTGATGAAAGATACGGGATCTCGTTATCTTTCTCGGGGAGAGTCGGTCTTACGTTTGACTGCCGTGGAAATTTTGATGAAAGATACGGGATCTCATTATCTTTCTCGGAGAGATCGGACTTACGTTTGACTGCCGTTTGATGATTTTGATGAAAGATACGGAATTCCGTTATCTTTCTCGGGAAGATCGGACTTACGTTTGACTGCCGGGGATGATTTTGATGAAAGATACGGGATCTCGTTATCTTTCTCGGGGAGAGTCGGTCTTACGTTTGACTGCCGGGGATGATGTTGATGAAAGATACGGGATCTCGTTATCTTTCTCGGGGAGAGTCGGTCTTACGTTTGACTGCCGTGGAAATTTTGATGAAAGATACGGGATCTCGTTATCTTTCTCGGAGAGATCGGACTTACGTTTGACTGCCGTTTGATGATTTTGATGAAAGATACGGAATTCCGTTATCTTTCTCGGGAAGATCGGACTTACGTTTGACTGCTGTTTGATGATTTTGATGAAAGATACGGAATTCCGTTATCTTTCTCGTGGAAGATCGGATCTTACGCTTGACTCGCCGGGGATGATTTTGATGAAAGATACGGGATCTCGTTATCTTTCTCGGGAGAGTCGGTCTTACGTTTGACTCGCTGGGGATGATGTTGATGAAAGATACGGATCTCGTTATCTTTCTCGGGGAGAGTCGGTCTTACGTTTGACTGCCGTGGAAATTTTGATGAAAGATACGGGATCTCGTTATCTTTCTCGGAGAGATCGGACTTACGTTTGACTGCCGTAGGGTAATTTTCTTGACAAGGGGCTGACTTTGGTTACCTTTGGTTAACTCTGTCAAGTTGGGGACTGAACTGCAGAGTCCCAGATTTTTAAAGGGCAAAAGGGTCCTTTTGACCCTGACAATCCTATCCGCGCGGATAGGAGCGTGTTCAGAGGGTTTTAAATGAGGGGCCGCCCCCTTCTTCTTCCCCAGTCTGTTTTTACAGAATTACGAGAGAGGAAGAGAGAAAACGCAAAAAACCGCCATTGTTGGGCAAAAAAGCTTCGAAATCTTTCGATTTTCTTCGATTTTCGAGCAATGGAACACGGGAAAGGTGCTTTTCAAGGTCAAGGACGTGGCCCGGTAGCGGAGAGACGATTGGAGCTCGTCCGGATGAGGAGGCACTATACTCTTTCGCAATCGATTGCGGAGGAGCCCTACCCCGATGCTTGGCAACATTGGGCTTCTGATCCGAGTCTCCGAACGGTATACTTCGAATCTTTTCATTCCCTTCGTTGATTTCTTGCTTGAAATTGAATTTTGGGTGATTTTTGAATTTTTTTTTTTTGAAAATTCGAATGATTGATGTTCTTGGCTTTGAATCTTGATTTTGATGCTTTGCATATTATGAATATCCCAAAATGTGCATTTTGCTTGGAAAAAGAATAGGCATTTTCGCCATTTTTTTTTTTTTTTAGTATCCGAAAATTATGAATGGAAATTGTGATTTTGATTTTTTTTTTTTTTGAAATTTGAATATTGATTTTGATGATATGCATGTTACAATGAATTTGTTGGTGTTCCAAAATGTGCATTTTGCTTGAGAAAAGAATTGGCATTTTGCCAACATGAGATGATGATATGAATGTATGATTTTTTTTGAAAAGTGGGACGGATTTTTCCTCCCGTTGATTGAATGCATGTTATTTTATGAAAATGGGACGGAGCTTTTACTTCCGTAGAATGCATGTAGAGCCTCTTTTTTTTTTTGAGATGATGAATGATATGCATGCATGCATAGGAACTTCTTCTCTTTTTTTTTTGAAAATGGGACGGAATTTTTACTTCCGTTGACTCTTTGTATGAAAGATTTTTTTTTCATGAATGTTGATTGGGATTTGCTGAAAACTGTCTTTTTTGTGCGAGAAAAATGGGGCTATGCTCATTGTATGCTGTTATGCTGTCGAATTTTCTTTGAAATTTCATGATGCATATGTATGCTTTTTTTTTGTGCAAATGCAAATGCAATTTTTTTTGACATTTTCTCTCTTTTTTTTTGTTGCAGGGTGGAAACAACTACGTTACGGAGCAGCTGAACAAGATGAAGACTCGAGGATTGGTGGAGTCCGTAGTTGACTTGTGGGACCGGCTTCCGAATGCGGGCCGAGGAGCTTTGCCGAGTCCGAGACAGATTGTTGTTGAGACCGGGCTTTGGGAGTTTGTTGAGTGCTTGAGGGGATTGGTCAAGTTCCCTAAGAGCAAGGGCTTGATGTTTGCTCTGGCGCAGCATTGGTGGGATGCGACCCACACGTTTCACTTCTTCTGGGGCGAGGCTACGGTTACGCCTTCTGACTATGCTGCGATCACGGGTTTGTCCTTTAATGGACGCAGCATTGAGTGGCGGGATGGCTACAGTGATGCGGATCTACAGTGCTCTTCGGGATTTTCCCTATTCCCAAAAAGGGGATGGGGATGGAGTATGCGGTGGTCTACGAGAAGATTGTGGAGACCATTGTGAGTTACGAGGCCGGGAGGAGAGGATAGGCGCCGATCGATTGCCAGGGCCTTCTTGTGGTTTGCTTTTTCGAGCACCCTCTTTGGACATGCCGAGGGGACGGCGCCTTTGCCTTGCCGAGGTCCTTGGAGGACATGGAGATGGCCGAGACGTCTCCCGGGGAGAAGCCGGGCCGGGCAGAGCTTTACTTTGCTCTCGATAGGTACAAATTCTAAGGTCATGAGCTCCTTTGCATCGCTTTGAGTTTGCCCCTGGAGGTATAAGCTCTCTTTTTGCTTTCCCTTTTTTTTTCTTGAGCACACACTTTTCTTTTGCACCGGATTGATTGGATTTTTACCTTCGCAGTATGGGCGTTGGAGTTTTTCCATGTCACGATGTGGCGGCAAATGCGGAGTACGTCGGGCGTATCCGGCCATGCACTCTTGGTCCAAGCATGCCCGGGAGAAGATAAGCTCCAGGGGGCGTACGACTCTCGTAGATACGCGGATTGCCTTCCTTTGACGGAGGCCGAGACGGATGAGAGGATGAGATTTTATCCCCGGGATCGTTTCGAGGTGGCGCACCGAAGGGCGCCGAGATTTGGACCGTGCAATGGAGGATTCCGAGAGGTCTCGACTCCGCGATGCCTATTATCTCGGGAGAGAGGGTGACGCGCCAAAGATGGCGTGAACTCGCCTTGAGGACACCGGTGGAGCCTCCCGCCGATATGATGCACCCGAGTGACAGATCTCGTGACTGGGATGATTACCGAGCCGGCCAGCACTTCTCGGCATTTGTGGTGATTGAGCCGTACCCGTATTTGTTTCTGGAGGAGGCCGAGGATGCCCGAGGTTCGGATAGAGAGGGGCTTGGGATCCCGCGGCACCCTCTGACGGATTTTTCATATATCCAGGATGGGGTCCGATTGAGGGTGCAGATCCTCACTCGAGCGGCTTCCACGAGCTTTCCGGCCTCGTCCGGTATGAAGGTATGGCTTCTCCTTCCCTCCTTTCTTCTCTTTTTTTTTTTTTTGCTTTTGTCTTTTCTTTTCTTTCCTGTCATCATTCATTTTTTTCAATCAAGCTTCGACGCTTTTGCTTTTGTGCAGCTTCTGAGGTGGTCGTCGAGAAGCCGACGAAGCAAGTGATCGGGGCTAAGAGGTTTATCGTGAGGATGGTTGCTTGAGGGGCTCCTCGTGCTAGAGCGAGGCGACCACGGCCGGCGCCCGTCAAGGGAGGCTTCTCCTATTCGCTCGTAGACTTCTTCGTAGACTCCTCCGTCTCCTCTCATTGATCCCCGCACGGTGCCGCCTTCGGATCACGTCATTCTCGGGATCCACACGGCAGTGGACACGTCTCGGCAAAGATGGTGGGTCGTCTTCGTACGTCTGTGAGTCCGACGCCTTCACCTTCGGATATGATTTTTTCGCAGATCTTGGCTTGCCCTATCAGAGCGTGCCGGTTGGTCCTGACGAGCCTCTTTCTGGAGACGAGGACGATTCTGAGCCCGAGATTTTCAGGGCTCCTGAGGAGGCGGGCCCGAGTCGCAAGAGGGACCGGGGACAGACGTCGGGCGCTAGGGATTCTGATTGATTACCCCCCCTGGTTTTTTGAGATTTATGACTGGGATTGAGATTTGTACAGCTTATGCACACACATTTTTTTTTGCTCTTTTCTCTTTTCTTCTCTCTTTTTTTTTTGGGATGTAATAATTTTAGAATTATTGATGTTTGTTTGTTTTTTTTTATGCACTCTTTTTATTTTTGGAATGTAATAATTTAGGATTTTATTCTTTTATGGATGCAATGCAGTATGAATGCAGTGTTGCATGAGCCTTGGTTTTTTTTTTTTGGCAAGGGTGTTAGTGTTTGGTATATGGACTGGTTTGGGGAGGTTTTTGCACGTGTTCCGAGCAACCGGACGGAATATTCCTCTTTTGGTGTAGCAAACTTGATCGTTGCATTTTTCGATGGAAAGCAAACATATCCGCGCGGAGGAGTCCTCGCATCCGACATTGTCCTTTAATTTTGCTTCTCGTATCCGGTCTCACTTTATTTCAAATTCAAATATCCTCTTCAACCTCCAAATTCAAACAGCCATTTTCGGGAGAAAGAGAGAAAATCCATGGAAAACCTTAGAAAAGCTCCATCAAAATTGTCCCAAGAATCCCAAATGTCATTCTTCAACAAATTCAAGGATTGGTCCCGGGAGATCATGCATGAGAGAAGGTCCTTCTTTGAAGAAAGGTATAAGGTGAGGTGCTTATGGTCTCTCAAGGAATTGATTCCGGATTACGGTCTTTTGAGGGCTTCTTCCTCATTTTGGGACACTAGGAGGCATGTCTTTTGCCTTTCCTACAACGAGATGGTCCCAACCGTCGAAGAATTTCGGGCCTTGCTTGGAGGTCCGGAGGTGGAAGAGATAGCGGTTCCTTTGCCCGGAGGGGCTTCTTTTGTTGACAGATTGTGCGTCCTGCTTCATCTTTCCCCGGAGGAAGCGCAAGGCATGATCCGTGGTCCCGAACATTTTGATATTTCCGGTCTCCCTGATAGATTTAGGGGCTTAGGCTTGCTCGACGATGCCTATTGGGATGCCTTTGCACTTTGTATGTTTGGCACCGTGTTTATGGTCTATTCTTTTGGGATCTGTCATCGGTCTCTGCTGGATGTAGTCGTTCATTGTCGCTTGGGCAGAGATGTCATACCTTTGATTCTGGGGGAGACTTTTCATGCTCTCAATAGGCTGGCTACCGGGAGATGGTATATGCACGGGGGCAACCCGTTCCTCTTGACTCTATGGCTGATGGAGCGCTTGGGGATTCTTCGGGAAACTCCTGATATGATCAGGCCTTGGACATTCGCCAGAGAGGGTTGCCGTAGATTTCGATGATCGTGGCTCATGGGAGCGTTGGATGGCTGGTCGCCACGTAAGATATCGATGGTCGCTGCCTTGTTGGCAGTGGAGACTCGCAGAGTGCTTCAGGACGGGTCTCATGTGGTCATGCTTCCGGGGCTTTCTCAGTCCAGCTTCTATATTCCGTCCTTGGTTCTGAGACAGTTCGGCTTGGAGCAGGTTCCTTTAGAGAATTTGATGATATATCCACCAGGGTGGTGGCTTCTGCTTCTATGGATGATCCTTCGGTGTTTTCCTTTCTTTCCCGAGCATGGAGATATGACGTTTTCCTCCTCTGTTATCCTCAAAGCGTCGAGACCGGTGTTCCCGACCACTTGGTACCCGGATTGGTACGAGAGGCATTTAGAGAGACTCATGGCTATTTTGAGGCGACGTGAGGCCATTGTGGGTGCGGAGGACCCGACGCTTCCGAGAGGAGGAGGGCCGAGGCGAGGGCCAATCCTCATGACAGAGCGGAGACGCCGTGGCCGACTATGAGGCTTACGTCAAGAGACAGGAGAGGAGGGCTCCTATGCTACCGCCTAGGCTACAGGAGATGAGAGATGACGCTAGGGCTACTAAGGCCCCGGCAGAGGCTGGTTTGATAGATCCCGTTCCTATACCAGAGCTTGGTAGGAGGAAGACCGACATTTTTCCTGTTCGTAAAAAGAAGACTCGAAGGGGGAAGAAGAGGGAGAGGCCAGCCTGAGTGGGATGGAGTGACTCTGAGGTTTCCGAGTATCCCTTTCTTGTCATGGCGTACACATTAGTTTGATTATGTATCTTAGTTTTCTTTTAGCAGGTTGCCAGCTGTAGGAATGAATCGGGCTTAGACTCATCAAAAAGTTTTTAACTTGTAATGAATATTTGAATTGCTTCGTAGTTTTTCGAGACGCTTTCATGGTCCGATCGATTGTATTGATGTCAAAGTATGACTTTTATTTGTGTTTTAGACCGAACCGTTTCCGCCGCCTACGTTCCCCTCATTTTGAGGAGCTCAGTCTTCGTAGTTCAACCCGATTTTTTTTTTTTTTTTTTTTTGTTTTTTTTTTGTTTTTTTTTTTTTTTTTTTTTTTTTGGTGCAACCCTGTTTTTTACCTAGGCCGCCCTTTTCGGGTTTTCAACCTAGTTGGGCATTACTATTTTAGCACTCTTTTTTTTTTTTGATTTCTTCTTTTTTCTTTGTTTTACGCGTAGTATCTGCGCAGCTTGTCACCATTCACTGGGTGTACAAAGGGATTCCCGTCGAGGTCTGCAAGTTGCATGGCTCCTCCGGAGAAGATCTTCTGGACCACCGAGGGGCTACTGTAAGTACTCCAATTTGAGTCGGTAGCTTTTTCGTTAGAAAGTTAACGAAAGTTTTAACATTTCTAACAATTCCTAACATTTCTAACAAAGTGAGGGTAGATTAGGGATTGCCACATTAAGTTAAACCAAGAAAAGAATCTCAAAAAGCAAAAGAAATTAGAAAAATCCGAATTAAGAAAGTTGAAAAACAAATTTCCGCTTGAATTTTAAAAAGATTATTCTTCCCGTCCAAAAGCCAAGATCAGTAGCGGATGAACAAAGGCACGCGTCGATCCTTGTCCGCGCGGATACGTTTGATTCTCACAAAGTGTCCTATAAATTGAACCCTCCTCTCTCGCCTTACACAAGACATTTTGATCACAAAGAACGGTTCTCGCGAATATAGAGAGAAAACAGTGGGAATCTCTAGATTGTCACCATTTTCTCTTGAATCTTTCCCAATCTCACTCCAAACACAAATCCAAACACCAAACCTTGATACTCCTCAAGCCAAACACCAAATCTTGATACTCCTCAAGTCAAATTCCAAGCCTAGGAAGATAGGGTGTCACCATTGGTAAAGCCCTCCTTCTCAAAACCCTAAAATTCTCTTTTGATTTCTTGATCATCTTGTTCTTCTTACTTTGACTTATTTTATGTCTAGTTTAACTTGAGTTTTGACCTAAGATGGTCATCTTGAAGTTCATCTTCATGAATGACCATCTCAAGTGGTCCACATTTTAGATCTTTAGTCAATTCTTTCTCTTTGGTTTCATCTTTACAAAACCCCCTTTCCCTTTGCAAAGGACATGTTTAAACCCCATAAATTCCCCAAGGATGACTTGAATATGATAACCACTTAATAAAAAGTAGTGGTATCAAGTCTAGGGATGAAAATGGGGTGAACATAGATGCAAATCCCCCAAAAATCACATTTTCCCTCAAGAACATCTTGCTGTCCAGTAGCATTGTTCTGAGACCTCAGTCCATTTTCCTATTTTTTGGACCCAATAAAACTTGGAATTGGATGTTGACTACAAAACACCTTTTGTAGCCAACATCCAGAGCTTTCCAGACATAATTTTATTTTATTTTTTGAGTAAGTGAAACTCCTTTTTTCAATTTTTCTTTTAGAGGCAAGTTCATCAGCTTCTGGAAATCCAGATTTCACATCTGAGATTTCTAGAAGGTTTTGACCCCTCAAATTACTTCCAAAATGGAAATTACTTTGCAGAAACCCTATTTAGGGTGTTTTAAGAAACTTTCATTCTCGGACTTTCCCCAGATTCTGAGGTTTTGAAGTCTTTAAGTCCATTTCAAAGTCAAGGGTCAACTGCCTTCTTTCATTCTGGCAGAATTGCTTTTCAAATCCAAAAATCTTTTGAGTGCCAAGACTCGACCCAAAAATCATACCAAAAATCTTGGGGATTGTTCAAAGTCTTATAAAGAGTTCCCTATTTTTGTTTTTCTCAGTTTCAACTCGTTTTGGTCAAAACACACACACACACACACACACACAACAAAGGATTTCAAATGTTTGGAAGACTCGTTTTGCGAGGCGCGTCGGGTGCACACTAACGTCCTTCCCGACGCGTAACATGACCTCCGAACCTAAATCTCTGATCTCGGGCTTTTTTCAAAGTTTTGGCCCTCAAAATAAAAATGGCGTGGCGACTCCGTTTGATTTCAAAATCGGGTACATCACAAAGGGCGACTCCGGGGACAAATACGCTTTTTCTAAAAAAATGATATTTGGTATATTGGTTGAAACCATTAAACTTCCCGTTATCGCCTCCTAACACGAGTCGGGGATAAATTGTGGTTTAACAATCCCACGTACCGGTATCATTGTTTTCAAAAAAAAAGAAAAGCTTTTGAGGGTCAAGCTTCCGTCCCGACATTTGAAATCCTTTGTTTTGTGTGTGTTGATTTTTGCACATTTTTCGTGTTTGTTTTGGCCGCCTCGAGAAAGTCAAAATTTTGACCGTCGGAATAATGTCCCTAATTGTTGGAATTTTCGTGCTTATGTGCTTATGTGTTCATTAAATTTTCAAAAAAAAGATTTTCAAAAAAAAAAGATTTTTCAAAAGAAAATTTTCAAAAAAATCATGCATCATGCCTTTTAAGACACATAAAAAAAAAAAATTTCTATTTTACTCGTAAAAGAAGATAGATCGCTTGCACACTACGCGCACGTTGACCGTACACCGCACACTACGTCCCTAACCCGGGAAATCCTTGTCGCGGTCCGTTTGGTCTTATTACGCCTCTGATGAGCACAGACTACCCAAACATCCCATGGAGCCTCGTGTCGACCATGCACTTGTCCGTGACACACTTTGTCCGAGACCCGTTGGTTTTTAGTCCGGTCCGTGTCATGCCCCGTCTCGTGTATAGACCTTTCCTTTCAAGCCTTTGTCGGCATACCGACTCAATATCTTTCGGGTCCCTAATCGCCGAAGTCACGCCGGCTTTCCGCCGCAGACTTTGACCAAGATATTGACCGGCGCCGACTTCGGCCTCGATCGGCACAAATTATACACCGACTCCCAAAGATGACACCGAGTCATCAAGGATTAACGGTTATTCCATGCCTAATTACGGCTTAACCGACGACAAGTCAAGATCAATAGCGGACATTTATCGCCCAAATCATGCCGACTTTTCAGTCGAGCTCCTGACACGATCTTGACTTTAACGCGCCTTGTCCGTAATTTACATCGAATGCTCGTTAAGACTCGATTACCCGCCGTACTTCTAGGATCGTTTTCTTTCGGTCGGTGGGACCCGCTTGCCCTATAGGACCCTCGCCCGGGCCGCCCACCCCGGGAGGTCGAAATACAGTGGAATACGAGGGGCTTATAGACGTAGTGACGGGGCCCACCGATCCAGAATCGAGTAGTTTGCAAAAAAAAAGAGCAATCTTTTCCAACCGATTAGGTTAATAAAACGTGTTTTAAGTAAACATGAACAAATAATTGCATGTTGCACGAGCCTTGAGCCCAAACACCTACCCACCTTCAATTCCCGCCATCTCGAACCCTCGTGTCTTTCCCGCAGCCTCCGCACAAAGCTTGGTTTCGGCACCGGTCACCGTTTGATCGCTTGGGAAGAGTCAAGCGCATCGTCGCCTTCTGTCGTTTGTTTCAACTCCGGTTTCGTAATGTTCGCATCGCTCGGTAACGATGGGGACAACGTCACTCCGCCTCCCGGACTCCTCGTACGTAACAAAGAATGGAATCGCCAGCGTAACGTATGAGAGTGCGACAGAAGCACAAACGAATAGCCTTATCGAGGCTATTAAGAGCCATGGTCCGGCCGCCGCCTCAACCTGCATGGCACCTTCACCGTGGAAGAAGAGGAAGACCTCAACCCCACTCTTGGTCGCCCGACTACTCCAGATGCCACCACCGCCTCCCACGGTACTACCACCGTAATCCATGCTTCTCGGCCTCGGGTCAGCCACTCCCCAAATGCGCACCACCGGATCCCCGCAGCCCCGACGAGACGAGCCAATTCCCGGTCCCTCAGCTGGGACAAAATCGCACGGAATATCTTCTCATGCTTGGGGCTACCCCGAATGCCACAAGAAATGGGGATCCCACCTCGCCTGGGACCAATCAATCCGGACCTTCACAAAGAATAAGCTTTGGGATACCACCCCGCTTTGGTTCGGCAACAATCAGAGTCCCACCTCGAATGGTACTAGCTCACCAAGCTCCTCACACAGCTCTCACAAATCCATTTCTCACTCAGACTTCTATGGGTTATCAAGCTCTCCATCCCCCGGTGTCATCCGAATCACCAGACCGCAAGATCCCCCGGTTACACACCTTCGCCACAGTGCATGCAATTCAACAATCCAGGACAAGCAGCCCACACTCAAGCCTACTTATGGGCCTCACTCCGGAAATCCGAGCTATCCGGCTACCTCAGTCCGCCTCGCCTTCCTCGCTAATGGAAAGCCAACAAAGAAGTCAGCTGGGTTTTATCCTTTTGCCCAAGCTCCTACCTACACTCCCTGTGGTAATTTGGGCCAAGGACAAGTTTTCACCTATGCCCCTAATATGGTATCCCTTCCACCAAAGGTGCCGCCACTGGTAACTCCTCTCTTCACTCGCCACCGGTTTGAACGCTATGGCTCCACCTTTGATCCCCAATTGGCTTGGTTTATGGAGCAACACAAGGAAATGAAAGCACGTATTGCCGAATTGACCGCCAAAGAACACCGCTTCTTCGGCCTACGTATCCCGACTCGATTGTCCCCCGCCTCACAAGTTTGTGATGCCCACTCTGGAATTGTTTGACGGGAGCGCATGCCCTAAAACTCACTTGGACACCTATACTTTGGCAATGAAGGCTAAGGGATGCACAAACCAGAATATTGGCCGATTACTTTAGTCTCTCTTTGAAGTCGTGGGCTTTGAAATGGTTTTTCCGATTGCAGCTGAAGCTAGGGCTACTTGGGAACAGATTACCGCATTTCTTCACGTATAAGTACAAAGCCAACTTGGAATGGGAGACAAACAGAGTTGACCCGCAAACAACGATGCAAATACCCTAATGAGAATATTGGGGATTTCTATAAGAGGTGGAACTTAAAGCTCAGCTGAAATGGCCATTCCTCCTCCGACGAGGAGCAGCTTAGACATCTTTCGCCATGCTTGAAGCCGCATTTGAGAGCTTCCTCACCACTTCCCCTACGCCGACTTGCGTGCAATGGTTAATTCCGGGGCTAAGTTTGAAAAGGCTTACAATCGCCAGCCGATCGTCGCACCCGCCTACGGATATCGGGCTCCTCCCTCCAACACTACTCTCGCTTTCGCTAAAGGCAAAGAGGCGATCGGCTACGCGGGACAGATCTGTAACAATGCCACTTCCTTTGTTCCCAAGAAGCCCGATGCATCCGATCCCGCTCCAAGACTTGAGAAACCTTGGAATGCCTTTAAGCGATATCTTCGTGAGGATTGGTAAAAGAAGATTTGCTCCGGCCTTTGGATAATTATCGCCCAAGAAACCCCAACGCTCCTTTCGATACCTCCAAGCATTGTGCCTTTCATCGCACTACGGGCACTGACGCATGATTGCGTCCCCGAAGAAGGCAATCCAAAATTTGATTGAGCAAGGGAGGTTAGAGATGCCGAAGGGCCTAATACCATCAATAACCCGCTCCCTAACAACATACGAGTGTCAACATGGTCGAGTTTGGTGATCCAAGACTTGTGGGCATAATGGAATTTGACTCGCCCCTTGTGAGGTCGGTGAATCAGCCATCGCAGCGATGAAAGTGGTTGGATTAAGAAAGAGATTGCCAAGGAAATCCCGATGGAAAGGTTCGCAATAGCTCCCGCCTCCAGCTGGCCGAAGAATAGATGCATGGTTCAACAAAGAAAGAGCGGCTAGATTGGGGGCTACCTATCTTTAAAATAGTCTTTTGAGTCAACCTTCGTAGGTTCTAGTACTTTTCTTTCACCTAAGTCCTTCCCCGGACATTTGTCGTTGTAGTCCATTTTGGACATAGTGGTTAAATGCCTAACTTTTAATATAAGTCTTTTTTCTCTTCTTGCTAGACTCGAGACATCACTTGCGCACCCACGTTACACTTAATTGAAATGGTTTTATCCAAAATGATCACTTGTGCTGCTCAACCACTAATTCTTCGAAAATGATTAATATTTAAACTAATCTGAGTGAGAAAACCAATTGATATCCTTCTCAAATGGGGGCTTACCAACTCCCCATCTTGCATCTCATATGCTCACATCCCTTTCATCATCATCATCTCGTTGCTCGATGAATTTGCATGGATCTTTTCTCATATAAAGTTTAAGCAAGCAATGAAGACTTAAATCTCGTTTAGATCATCCAAGAGGGATTGCGGTTGAAACCTTTCACCCATAGGAAAGCCATTACCTCACCCTCACTAAACACTACCCTTTCATTTCAAGATCGGCGTGTTTTGAAACCCGGTTTAGCCATCATTTTTGCTCCATACTGAGAGAAAGTCCAAGCGAGCCCAAGAGTTTAGCTTCGAGAGTCGGCGATGCGCAAAATATCTCAAGCCACGAAGGAAGGACAAAGATAATCTTCAACTCCTCAGAGGCTTTCCAAGTCAAAAAAAAAAAAAAAAAAACAAAAAAAAAAAAAAAAAAACAAAAAAAAAAAAAAAAAAAAAAAAAAAAAACAAAAAGAAAAAAAGAAGAACTGTTTGGTCCTCAAAAGTCCCCGACTTCTCAATGATCAAAAAGGAGCCTGAATTCTCGCAAGATCGCAAAAAGTTATCGATAGCTTGGACTTCCTCTCACCATTACCTTAAATCAATCCCAAGCCATCCTCTCTATTTTAGAGGATACTCCCATTACCCTCGCCTTTGGCCAAAGTCAAAATTTGACCTCTCATTCTTAGAGGCAATCAATCTTCCCCGCCATAGATTTCCCAAACACGTCCCTACAAGCCAACCTCTCATCTTTAGAGGTTCGCCAAGAAAGGCCCAGCCGACCTCTCATCTTAAGAGGTCAAAATTTCCCAAAATCACCCGATGGCCGATCGAAGCCCGAAACCCAACTACAAGCCCCTATCGGATAGCAGTTTCATTCTAATATCCTCGATGTCAAGATCAAATTAATGCTTCATTGCTTGCTTAAAATTGGAATCTAATCCATCTTGGTCCAAAATTACCAATCAAAGATTGTGCAAATTCAACCCTTCCCTTCATGTGAGAATATTTCATTTCTCCTCACAAACACTTGCCGTGGATGTCCCATCAAGCTTCGCATCCGTGTCTTTCATGGACACTCTAAGGGGATATGTTATTCAATCCTCAAAATCCCCAAAGGTCCTCGAGACCCTCGAATTTCAACATTCGTTCTCTTTTCATTCGGGATAGACCCGAACTACGGCGACCCGAGCTCTTCATAATGGAGGGAACGTAGGCAACCCGAAATTGGTCCGGTCTAAATCACACACAAATTTCAAAAAAAACTCCGGTCTCATCAAGGATCGTCCCTATATACTTTCCGCCCTTCCGAGCTTGATTCCCGATATCAGTTGGTCTTCTCCTTGTGATTAATCAAAATATTTGTTCATATCGTAATTAGGAGTTGAATAACCCGAACATTAACAAAGGGTTTTAAGCGACCTTGTGATCATCATGAATAAGACAAGTTTTCAAGTGTCTCGACAAGTCTTCTCTTTCTACATCATAGGAAAATAGAGCCAAACATTGTCTTTACGTCTCGGGGGCCTCCATACACTTTTCCACACCTTGTGATGCTTATACTCTCTCAAAAGAGTCAAACCAAAAGCGAGAGTGTCATACACAAATTCGAAACATTCCCACCTTTCAAAAGATATGCCCTCGCACGTAAACATTTCCGAGTCTTGTCCAAGAATCGGTTGACTAAGGTCTGAAAAGATGGGTCCCCCTCGGCCACATGATAACTCGTTCGGCAATAAGACTGCTGAATTTCTTCATGCCGGGCTTGCTAAGCGGTTCTCCCAGGTTCTCCTATAGTAGCTCTTCAAGCTGGGGCTTATATAGTCATCTTTGGGACCACATTGGTTTCTTCACTACGAGATAGACTCGCCAAGTCGCTTCTTCAAAATCCGGACTTTGCCTACTCAGGATCCGGGGGCTTTGTCAAGATGGTCTTTCGGACCCGAATTTTATCAAGCTGCAAGAAAGAATTTCAGCTTCAGAACGTGGTACACGGCAGCTTCCCGTAACATCGGAATTCAAGATCAGGGTTTTTCCCGGCATTAGCAATTTCATCAAATCATTCTCCGAGCAAAGTTTCGGCCAAAGTCACAGCTCACCCAAATGAAAGAGATTTCACTCATATCAACGCGCCCTGCAGCCTCCGTCAAAGCGCCTTCAAATGACCAAGATTGAGAGGGAAATTGTCAACCTGCACCCGGGTCCGAATCCAATCTCGTTGAGGTCCATGTGATACTATTAACAAAACCTCATCAACAACCGCGGTTTAAATCGCGATCGAGAGGTCTCACCCCCCCACTTGCTCAAAATCTGTTCCAAGCAGTCTCCATACCCATGCATCCCCACTAAAAATCTCCCAAGGGCTCATGTAGCATGCACAAAACTTGAGTCAATAGGAATAATCCTAAATCATCGAAGATCATAAATCATAATTTTCCCGCGTAAGCTTAGGCTAAGTGCATCTTCGAAAGCAAGTAAATGCATCATCCCATAATCATTTTTGGTTCCATGCATGCATCTGCCATCATGAATGCCATATATGCATCTTCCTCTTCACTAACGAATGCAGGAATTCAAACGTGAAATCAAATCCCCCTTTTTCGGCAAGGATGATCTTCACCAAAGAAGACCTCCAATGTCCACAAATGGATGAAAACAGCCCCCCAATGAAGACCACCTCCAGTGTCTACAAATCGGTCAGAGACGCCAAGCTCTCCAAAACAAATCGGTCAGGGACGCCAAGCTCTCAAATACAAATCGGTCAGAGACGCCAAGTTCTCCAAGGCAAGAAGGTCAGAGACGCCAAGTTCTCAAATACAATGCGGTCAGAGACACCAAGTTCTCAAAAGCAAGAAGTCCCAATGTGAATACAAGCTCAACCACCTCTACAAGGTTGACGATCACCAGCAAGATGCAGACTCAACCAAACTCCTCCTTCAGGTCAAAATGCTTCCAAAGACAAAATCGTCGAAACCGTCCCACGAACAAAGAACCTAACAACTCTTCATCAACATCAGCCGTAGCCTCACCCTTCCGGCAACTACGGGTAAGCACAAAGACAGTATGAAAGCATATCTTAGTCAACTACTTTTCTAAAAGAACATTATCATCAAATCTTAGGGTGACTTCCCAAAAATAGTCAGACCATAGGGCGACTTCCCAAACAAATACCAAACCATGTGGTGACTTCCCAATAGTCGGATCATAGGGCGACTTCCCAAAATAGTCAGATCATAGGCGACTTCCCAAAATAGTCAAACCATGTGGCGACTTCCCAAAAATAGTGACTTCCCAAAAATAGTCGATCATAGGGTGACTTCCCAAAATAGTCAAACCATGGGCGACTTCCCTAAAATAGTCAATCCCTCGGGTGACTCCCAAATACAGTCAATCTCTAGGACGACTTCCCTAAAATAGTCAATCCTCGGGTGACCCTCAGATACAGTCAATCCTTGGGTGACAAACCATGTAGCCTACCATAGGTCCATCCACTTGACCGACATTGATCACCTTTCTTCCCGATGGTTCTCGTAAGCCCGAGTCTTCCCCAGCAAGAACACCTTCAAATAGTCTCCATCAGGTACGAAACCTCAGCTCAGGTTCATACTCCTGAACCAAGTCCCGACTTAGGATCATACTCCTGAACCGAACCTCAACTTAGGTTCATACTCCTGAACTAAGTTCCCATTTGGGTTCATACCCTCTCACAAGAAATTCCCGGCAGTCAAACGTAAGACCGAGTGCCCCGAGAAAGATAACGGATCCCGTATCTTTCATCAAAATCTTCCCCGGCAGTCAAACGTAAGACCGAGTGCCCCGAGAAAGATAACGGATCCCGTTTCTTTCATCAAAATCGTCCACGGCAGTTAAACGTAAGACCGAGTGCCCCGAGAAAGATAACGGAATCCCGTTTCTTTCATCAAAATCGTCCCCGGCAGTAAAACGTAAGACCGATCTCCCCGAGAAAGATAACGGAATCCCGTATCTTTCATCAAAATCATCCCCGGCAAAGAAACGTAAGGCCGATTTCCCGACAAATACGTCGATTTTCCCAAAGAAAGGCTAACAAAATCCCCAGCAAAGTCAACGGAATCCCAAAAGCCAACGAAATCTCGAGAAGATCTCGAACTACGAAAGGGCTTGATTCCCACTAGGGATACGTAGGTAGCCTATCATTAGGTCCAGCCCCTCGACCAAAACGGTCACCCTATCCTTCGGCAGCAGACAAAGTCCACCGAAAGGCCATTTCAAATTAAGGTCCGAGGCGCCTAAAAAGCCATCATCATCAAGGTTCGAGGCACCTAAAACGCCATCATCAAGGTCCGAGGCACCTAAAAAGCCATCTCCAAGGTTCGAGGCACCTAAAACGCCATCTCCAAGGTTTGAGGCACCTAAGACGCTATCACTAGGAAAGCGATAAATCGCAATCATCCCCAGCAGAGACCGAAAATGGTCATTCCTATCCCCAGCAGAGAGGATAGCCATCAGACCGAAAATGGTCATCTCTTATCCCCAGCAGAGTTTCTTTCCAGCAGCCGACTGCAGAACTCGCTCATCAGGATCGAGGCACCTAAAACGCCATCATCTCCAGGGTCAAAGACCCGAACTACGACCGGCTTGATTCCCATTCGGGATACGTAGGTAGCCTATTGATTAGGTTCAGCCACTCGATCACTTGATCGTCCTGTAAAATATGGAGCCTTACTCTTATCGACGACCCCGCTTCCTTCGAAAGCACCGTCGCCGAGGGGCTACTGTAAGTACTCCAATTTGAGTCGGTAGCTTTTTCGTTAGAAAGTTAACGAAAGTTTTAACATTTCTAACAATTCCTAACATTTCTAACAAAGTGAGGGTAGATTAGGGATTGCCACTTTAAGTTAAACCTAGAAAAGAATCTCAAAAAGCAAAAGAAATTAGAAAAATCCGAATTAAGAAAGTTGAAAAACAGCTTCAGTTTGAATTTTAAAAAGATTATTCTTCCTGTCCAAAAGCCAAAGATCAGAGCGGATGAACAGTGCACGCGTCGATCCTTGTCCGCGCGGATACGTTTGATTCTCACAGTGTCCTATAAATTGAACCCTCCTCTCTCAGTTTACACAAGACATTTTGATCACAAAGAACGGTTCTCAAGCGAAATATAGAGAGAAAACGGTGGGAATCTCTAGATTGCCACCATTTTCTCTTGAATCTTTCCCAATCTCACTCCAAACACAAATCCAAACACCAAACCTTGATACTCCTCAAGCCAAACACCAAATCTTGATACTCCTCAAGTCAAATTCCAAGCCTAGGAAGATAGGGTGTCACCATTGGTAAAGCCCTCCTTCTCAAAACCCTAAAATTCTCTTTTGATTTCTTGATCATCTTGTTCTTCTTACTTTGACTTATTTTATGTCTAGTTTAACTTGAGTTTTGACCTAAGATGGTCATCTTGAAGTTCATCTTCATGAATGACCATCTCAAGTGGTCCACATTTTAGATCTTTAGTCAATTCTTTCTCTTTGGTTTCATCTTTACAAAACCCCCTTTCCCTTTGCAAAGGACATGTTTAAACCCCATAAATTCCCCAAGGATGACTTGAATATGATAACCACTTAATAAAAAGTAGTGGTATCAAGTCTAGGGATGAAAATGGGGTGAACATAGATGCAAATCCCCCAAAAATCACATTTTCCCTCAAGAACATCTTGCTGTCCAGTAGCATAGTTCTGAGACCTCAGTCCATTTTCCTATTTTTTGGACCCAATAAAACTTGGAATTGGATGTTGACTACAAAACACCTTTTGTAGCCAACATCCATAGCTTTCCATACATAATTTTATTTTAATTTTTGAGTAAGTGAAACTCCTTTTTTCAATTTTTCTTTTAGAGGCCAGTTCATCAGCTTCTGGAAATCCAGATTTCACATCTGAGATTTCTAGAAGGTTTTGACCCCTCAAATTACTTCCAAAATGGAAAGTTCCTTTGCAGAAACCCTATTTAGGGTGTTTTAAGAAACTTTAATTCTCGGACTTTCCCCAGATTCTGAGGTTTTGAAGTCTTTAAGTCCATTTCAAAGTCAAGGGTCAACTGCCTTCTTTCATTCTGGCAGAATTGCTTTTCAAATCCAAAAATCTTTTGAGTGCCAAGACTCGACCCAAAAATCATACCAAAAATCTTGGGGATTGTTCAAAGTCTTATAAAGAGTTCCCTATTTTTGTTTTCCTCAGTTTCAACTCGTTTTGGTCAAAACACACACACACACACACACACACAACAAAGGATTTCAAATGTTTGGAAGACTCGTTTTGCGAGGCGCGTCGGGTGCACACTAACGTCCTTCCCGATGCGTAACATGACCTCCGAACCTAAATCTCTGATCTCGGGCTTTTTTCAAAGTTTTGGCCCTCAAAATAAAAATGGCGTGGCGACTCCGTTTGATTTCAAAAATCGGGTACATCACAGGCCCGACCCAGACAGGCTCCCATTTGCCGAGGGGGTTGATACGGACTGGGGGCTTCTCTTTTAAGACGAGATCACCTTCTCGGATCTCCCGATGCTTTACTTTCTTGTCAAAGGCTCTGGCCATTCTTCCTTGGTAGGCTCGGATGTGTTCCATTGCTTTCAATCGGCGTTCATCTAGCAGGGCCAATTCATCATGGCGACTCTGGAGCCATTCGACCTCGTTGATCTGGCTTTCCAGCAGTACACGGAGTGAGGGGATTTCCAATTCGATTGGGAGCACGGCTTCCATTCCGTATGTGAGGGCAAACGGTGTTTCCCCAGTTGCCGTTCTGACTGATGTTCTGTAGCCCCAGAGTGCCAGGTGTAACTTCTCGGGCCAATCTCTGCCTTGGACAGCCATTTTCCGGATGATGTTTTCCAAAGTCTTGTTTGCTGCCTCGACGGCTCCGTTGGTTTGGGGCCTGTAAGGAGATGACTTGTGACGGGTTATTCTGAATTCCGCCAGTAGCCTGTCGCATTCCCCTTCGAAGTGGGATCCATTATCTGAGATGATTTCGGCTGGCAGCCCGTATCTACATATGATGTTCTCTTTGATGAAAAGGACAACTTTCTTTGAGTTGTGGATCTTGTAGAATTTTGTAAGGCATCCTTTCCAGTTCCTTCGAAGAAATCACCAATCTACGTCTCTTTAGGCTCTTCCGCAGTTCCCAGATTCACACTCGTCAAAATCTCTTCGGCAGCTTGGGCTCGATTTTCCTTTTTTCCGAACAACCCGCTTAAAGATTTTTTTTTGTTTGATTTTTTTTGTTTAATGTGTCTGCTTCTTTATCTAATGAATTATTATCAAATGTTTTTTTTTATTAATTAATTCATCATTAGTTAAAGTGGCAATCAAGGGATACTCAGAAAGGTTGGTCATTTCATTGAAAGCGAAAAGGAATACAGCGCTTGCTACAGACTTGTAGTCTTCAGGCGTAAGGCCGTCGGACGACTCTAGAGACTCGACCTTAACAATGAAAGACTCTGAGGACTTTTCCTAGGTTGACACGAAGGGATGGGGGACCAATCCAGGCTTGGTGATCATTTCTTCTTTGGTTGCGGACGGGCCTGAGAGAGTTTCCCGATTCTTTAGCGGCATTGCTGTCAGTGGCCTCATGACTCGGGAGCTGTCTCCCTCGATCATCGCTACCGTTTCTTTGACTGAGCTGAAATCAATCAGATCTGGCACCTGGATCTCTTCCCCGAACAACTGCTGCATGATTGGGCCATCCCAATCATCTGAAAAGACTTCTGTGGCTTTGGCTTTGGGCACGGTCAATTGGAACTCAGGTTTCAGACCTTCATGGGCAGTAGGAATTGTGGTTGTGAGTTTCTCGAACTGTTCCACTAGGCTTGACACGCCTTTGAAGGTGTACTCACTCTTCATGGTAGTGGTAGCCCCGGGTAGCTTGGGTAGGTCCAGGAACATTCTACGGACCGGGTTAGCTTTGGATCCCTTGAACTTGTTGAGGTTATCCTGTAGCTTCAGCCACCCCTCTGTAGGAGTGGGCTCTGTGATGTTACCCGATTGTGTGGGACCCTTTACAAAGTAGTCAGCCAAATTAGGACTGAAAGGGAGAGATTTAGGGTCGTCGACCGGGACCCTTCCTGTGGCAGCTTCAAATCTTTTCCCTTTTGCAGTGTCCACTGAGGAGGCCTCGTATCCCAGGCCGTGGCGAGTTTTCTGTCCTTTCACCTCGATGAGTTTGTGAGTTCCTTGTTGGTGCTTCCCCAGACCGAGGCCAGGTAGATAGCTCATCTTTCTCATCATTTTCAAGACCGGTGGGATTTTATCCCGAGTGACCGTCAGATCTATGTTGCACACTTGGGCCTTGGGAGGCTCGACCGTGAAGCCCGTTAGCATGAGACCTTCCTCGTCATGTTTGATTTCCAGAATAGGTATTCCGCCCGTATCTGTGCCCTCTAAAGTGACTAAATCTCCGTAAATGGTTGTCAAATCCCCATTCGAGACGAATTTCACACACCGGTGGAGGCTTGAGGCGACCCCCTTGACCTGGTGTAGCCAAGGTCTTCCTAATAAGGCATTAAAAGTAATCGGGATGTCAATAACCTGGAATTCCACAGGTATCAATTTCTGTCCAAACCAGAGGTCCAAGGTAGCGACTCCAAGGACTGCTCGAGATGTTGAGTCGTAAGCTTTGACTGTGAGGGAGGAAGGCTTCAAGTCTGTAGTCTTGATATCAAGCAGGCTCATGATCTTTGCCGGAAGAATGTTCATTCCGGACCCATTATCAACCAGGACCCGAGGGAGGCGTCGTTCATCCAACTGGACTGTGATGAAGAGAGGCTCGTTATGATCAGCCCCAAATTGAGGGAGGTCGAGATCTGTGAAAGTGATTATATTCCCGTAATGGATGTTTCCAATTAGTTGTACCACATCATCGGGAGTAGCATCAATAGGCACTAGAGTGCGAGCCAGGCTTTCTTCCAGCTTCAGCTTATGGGGATAGGACGAAGTGAGTAGAGACCAGAGGGAAATGTTGGCCTGTGTTTGCTTCAACTGGGTGAGCACGGGATCCTCTTTTTCGGGGTCTGGAGTTTCAGCTGTCTTAGCATAGGGGCGGCGATCTTCTTTCGGTGTTTGATCTGTGGCCTTCTTATCTGCCTTGGGATTCCCTTGGAAGATCTGTCCGGATCGGGTCAACAGGTTAACTTCCTCCTCAGTTGTCTCTTGACTGGATTTCTTCAATGCTGCTAAGGTCAACGGGGGAGCCTTTTTGGCTATCGGCCACTGGTTCTGACGGAGTCTAGCAACGGTGAGGGGCTGAGCTGTACTGGCTCCTTCCTGGGCGGCCCTTATAACTGCTTCCCAAGTCACAGGCTTTTGAGTCTGGGGTTGTGTTGTTGCCCCTTGGATGGCCCACAGAGCTAGGGCGTCCTTCGATTCACTTTCATAGCCATAGCCTGCCTGGCTCATAGTTATCATGCAACAAGAGTCGCTATTGTCGGGGCTCGGGGGCTTTTCGATCTCATCCCCTGGATGGCCCACAGAGTTATGGCTATCAGCCTCCATTTCATCGTATATCCTTTTTCTTTCAATCTTGCAAGTAGGGCAGCCACAAGTGAAGGACAGGCAACGTTCCCCTTCGGAGTTTGATGTAGCAGCTCGATAGATCTGTGTCCAAATAAGGAGCACCCGGGGTCCATTGTCGGGCACTGGAGCAATTAGGAAGGCGTCATGTGGATTCATAGGTATGAAGGCCACTGGGGAGACGTTCAGATCAATAACCCTTTTTAGTGATTGCAGGCACTCGCTGCGCTCGAGCGGCCCGGTTGTGACCCTTACGGTTGTTATGCCATCCGTTCTCGGGAAAGAAGAAAAGGATCCGATGACGTTTACGAATTCTTCATCTTCCGGTGGCTGAAACCCTCCATGCTCGACCAGTGCTTCAATGAACCCTTTCCATTCACCAGTCAGGTTCTTATAAGGGACGTTGTGTTCTAGGATTTCAGATATGTACGGATCTGGGCGCGGGCTTTGCTGTCCCTCATCCTCTGAAGTATCCGGACATTGACCGCATGTGCATCTTACGAGGTGCAGTTCTTGGGGGTCCACCCCTACTGGCATTTGACTTGCATTTTCCGGTGGTCCTTCATCGTCACTTGCTGACAACCAACCATTGTGCCTGGCTCCCATGGGCTCATTTCCGACATGATTGTTCCAGATTGTTTCCGGATCTGGGGCCTCAGTTGACTCTTCACTCTCGTCATCATCATCGTCGTCGCTGTCATCGGAATCTTCTTCCCATACTACCGGGATTTCGGCGGAGAGGGAACGCCGATCAAACCCGTTAGGGGAATATGGGTGCGTGCAGCCGCATAAATTGTCATATGCTCCCATTCCCGGAAGTGGTAATTGTGACTCAGCTTCTCCTCCCAGAAACTGCGGGGGAAGAGTGAGAGGGGGTGGCACGTATTTGACACCAGGTAGAATGTAGAAGGGTTCTTCCTCCTCTGATTCTTCAGTTTCACTGCCTTCGGGGTCGTATTTGACTTCTCCAATAGCCAGTTTGTGGAAGTGTACTAGCTCCAGATGCTCTTCGGCTTCTTTGCTGATAAGCCCCAGTACGGGTGCCCGTCTGAAGCTTTCTTGTTCGATTTTTCTTGATTGTTCCAACCATCTTGTGTAAATGGTCCTCTCATGTTTTGACCGGAACAGCCCCAGCTCTTCAGTATTGGCCCTCCCTTCATCCGAGAAATAGCGGGCCTCGTATTCTTGCAAGGAGTCTCTGACATGAGACCAAGATGGGTTGATTCGTTCAATGTCCTCAAGGCTGAGGGGGAATCCGAATTCAGGATCCTCGACAAGGTTGGCCACGGGTATTTGGGGACCTTCATCAGCATCTTCCTGGGCATGCGAAGATTCTCCGCATTCAATCATATTCACCTGATTATGGTTCCTTGGCAGAGGATTTTTGATCGTATTAGGCCCCTCGGGGCCTTCCAACTTTCCTTGCTCTATTAGCCCCTGGATTGCCTTTTTGAGTAAAGCGGTTGTCGGTCGGATGTCCGTGAGCTTGATGAAAAGCACAATACTTTGTAGTATCCACGGGAGCATTCGGATTCTGGGTTGGAAATTCTCTAAAGGCCGCGGCAAGCCTTCTTTCTGATCCCCTAAAGATGTCATTCGGGGGCATTCCAAAGTTTTCGAGGTTCATGACCCGTGGTCTTGGCTCATTTGTTTTTACGGGGGCAAAAGGAGTTGTGTTATTACATTCCTGTCCCGCATAGTTAATCATTTCTTTGCCTTTAGCGGGAGCGAGGGCGATGTTTGCGGAGGAGCCCGATATCTGTAGCAGGCGCAGCAGCGGCGGTTCTTGATTGTAGGCCTTTTCAAACTTAGGCTGCAGAGTTAACCATGGCCCGTAAGTGCGAGTATGGGAAGTGGCGAGGAGGCTCTCGAATGTGGTTTCAAGCATGACTGGAAGATGTCCGTTGTTCCTCTTCGGAAGGAGGGATGGCCATTTCACCGAGTTTCGAGATTCCACCGCTTGTAGAAGTCCCCAACATTCTCATCGGGACGCCGCACCGTTGTTTGTAGGTCAACTCTATTTGTTTCCCACTCCAAGTTGGCCTTATATTTCTCTGTGAAGGCATTGGTAATCTGGTCCCACGTAGCCCCGGCTTCGGGTTTCAAACGGAAGAACCACTTTAAGGCACTTTGGACTTCAAGGATAGGCTGAAATAGTTAGCTAGCTGGCGATTGGTGCACCCTTTGGCCTTCATCGCCAAGGTATATGTGTCCAAATGGGTTTTCGGGCATGCGGTCCCATCAAAGAGATCCAGATTAGGCATCAAGAATTTGTGGGGCGAGAGGAACAATGGAGTCCGGGTGCAGTAGGCGGAAGGCGGGCTTCTTGGCGGTCGGTTCGGCGATCTGCGCTTTCATTTCCTTGTGTTGTTCCATGAACCGAGGCCAAGTGAGGGTCTTGTGGTGGAACCATGGCATTCGGGCTAGTGGGCGAGCTAGAGAGAGGAGCTACCACCGGAGCGGGCGGGTGGAGGGAACGGCCGATCCGGGGACGTAGGTGAAAACCTTTGTCCCCGGTGAGTTACCACAGGGAGCATGAGTAGGAGCTTGGGCGAAGGGATAGAACCTTGCGGCCTTTGTTTGTTGATTTTCAAGCGGCAAAGTAGGTGGAGGCGGCCCGATGTAGCCGGATAACTTGGATTTCGAGAATGGGGCCCGTAAGTAGGCTTAGGTGCAAGCCGCTTGTCCCAGTTGAATTGCATGGCCGGGCGAGGCGGGTGTATAACCCGGGGTACTGCGGTCTGGTGATTCGGATGACACCGGGATGGAGGCTTGGTAACCCATAGAAGTGCAGTGAGGAACGGATTTGTGTGAGGAGCGATTGAACCAGTACTATTACGAGGAGGGACTCACCGTGGCCCAGAACCAAGTTGTGACGGCATTCGAGCTGTAGGCATTGTGGCCCTTTAAGCTATTCTTTGCGAAGGCCGGATTGATCGGTTCCAAAGCGTGGCGGGATCCCGATTAGCTGTGGAATTCCGAGATAGCCCCAACCATGAGAAGACATTTCGTGCTTGACTTTGTCCCCACCGATTTATGCCGTCGGGCTGCGTGGATCCGGTGGTACGTGGTTGGGGAGGCTGGCGACCTGAAAATCGAGGAGCATGGGTTGGTAGTGGCACCATAGGAGGTGGGTGGCGGCATCTGGTGTAGTCGGGCGGCGAGAGTGGGGTTGGCATCCTCGTCTTCTTCCACGGTGAAGGTGCCATACGGATTGAGGTGGCGGCCGGAGCCATGGCTCTTAATAGCCTCCATAAGGCTATTCGGTTGTGCTTCTGTCGTAACCTCATACGTTACGCTGGCGGATTCCACTTTGTTGTTCCGTCGAGGGGTCCGGGAGGCGGAGTGACGTTGTCCCCATCATTACCGGGCGATGCGGACATTACGAAACCCGGAGTCGGAACAAGCGGTGAAGGCGATGGCGTGGACTCTTCCCAACTAATCAAACGATGACCCGGTGCCGAAACCAAGCTTTGTGAGGAGGCTGCGGGGAAAGGACACGAAGGTTCAGATGTGCAGGAATGGAGGAGGGTAGGTGTTTGGGCTTTAGGCTCATGCAACATGCGATTATTTGTTCACGTTTACTTAAAACATGTTTTATTAACCTAGTCGGTTGGAAAAGATTGCTCTTCTTTTCGCAAACTACTATGGATCTGGATCGGTGGGCCCCGTCACTACGTCTATAAGCCCCTCGTATTCCACTGTATTTCGACCTCCCGGGGTGGACGGCCCGGGCGAGGGTCCTATAGGGCAAGCGGGTCCCACCGACCGAAAGAAAAACGATCCTAAAAGTCGGCGGGTAATCGAGTCTTAACGAGCATTCGATGTAAATTACGGACAAGGCGACGTCAAAGTCAAGATCATGTCAGGGGCTCGACGAAAAGTCGGCATGATTTGGGCTGGTAAGCGTCCACAATTGATCTTGACTTGTCGTCGGTTAAGCCGTAATTAGGCATGGAATAATCATTAATCCTTGATGACTCGGTGTCAATCTTTGGGAGTCGGTGTATAATTTGTGCCGGTCGAGCCGAAGTCAAGGCGCCGGTCAATATCTTGGTCAAAGTTTGCGGCGGAAAACCGGCGAACTTCGGCGATTAGGGTCCCAGAAAGATATTGAGTCGGTATGCCGACAAAGGCTTGAAAGGAAGGTCTATACACGAGACGGGGGCATGACACGAGACCCGGACTAAAAACCAGCCGGGTCTCGGACAAAGTGTGTCACGGACAAGTGCATGGTCGACACGAGGCTCCATGGGATGTTTGGGTAGTCATGTGCTCGTCAGAGGCGTAATAAGACCAAACGGACCGCGACAAGGATTTCCCGGGTTAGGGACGTAGTGTGCGGTGTACGGTCACGTGCGCGTAGTGTGCAACAGTCTATTTTCTTTTACGAGTAAAATAGAAATTTTTTATGTGTCTTAAAAAGAATGATGCATGATTTTTTTTTTGAAAATTTTCTTTTTTTGAAAAATCTTTTTTGAATTTTTTTTGAAATTTAATGAACACATAAGCACGTAAGCACGAAAATTCCGACAGGTTAGGGACATGATTCCGACGGTCAAAATTTTGACTTTTTCGAGGCGGCCAAAACAACACGAAAAATGTGCAAAAATCAACACACACACACAAATGATTTTCAAAGTCGGGACGGAAGCTTGACCCTCAAAAGTTTTTATTTTTTTTTTTTGAAAACGGTGATACCGGTACGTGGGATTGTTAAACCACAATTTATCCCCGACTCGTGTTAGGAGGCGGTAACGGGAAGTTTAGTGGTTTCCACCAATATCCCAAATACCATTTTTTTAGAAAAACGCTTAGTCCCAGTAGTCGCCCTTTGTGATGATGTGTCGCCATTTCACGGGAAAAATTTCGATTTTTTGCGTTTCTTTGAAAAAACCAAATAAAACCCGGAAAAACAACGGAGTCGCCACGCCATTTTTATTTTAAGGGCCAAAACTTTGAAAACTGCCCTAGATCAGACATTTGGGTTCGGAGGTCATGTTACACGCCGGGAAGGACGTTAGTGTGCACCCGGAATGCCTCGGTAAACGAGTCTTCCAAGCGGAAAATCATTTGTGTGTGTGTGTGTGTGTGTGTGTGTGTTTTGGCCAAAATAATTTGAAACTCAGAAAAGTAAAAATTGGGATATCTTTTTAAGACTTTAAACTGATCCCATGATTTTTTGGAAGATTTTTGGATTGAGATTTGGTACTCAAAAGACCTTTTGAAGTTGAGAGTCACATCTGCCAGAATGAAAAAGGCAGTGGACCTTTGATTTTGAGATGGATTCAAGGGTCTTAAAACTTCATAATCTGGATAAACTCAGAGAATGAAAGTTGTTCCAGACACCTTTAATAAGATTTATGCGAAGGAATTTTTCATTTTGGAGAAGATTTGAGGGGTCAAAACCTTCTGGAAATCTCAGATATGCAATCTGGATTTCCAGAAGCTGATGAACTAGCCTCTAAAAGAAAATTTGAAAAGAGGAGTTTTACTCACCCAAAAAATAAAGTAAAAATATGTCTGGAAATCTCTGGATGTTGGCTACAAAAAGTGTTTGTAGTCAACACTAAATTCCAAGTTTATCTGTGTCCAAAAATTAAGACAATGGACTGGGATCTTGGAAAATTGCTACTGGACAGCAACTTCTCAAGAAAGAAAATATGATTTTAAAGGGGGTTTTGCATCCATGCTTGTACCCATTTCCCTAGGTTTTGGTTAGTGATCACTTGACATTTTAGTGGTGAGTCAACTATACCAAACCATCCTTGGGGTACATTAGGACTAAGCACTTCATTTGCTTGGGAAGGGGATTTTTATCCTTTGAAAATGAGATTTGATGCTTGAAAATGTTTTTAGGGTTTTGAAAATGAGTTTTCTTTGCAAGAAAGTAAGAGAACTTGAAAATAATGTTGATCCTTGTAGAAGATCATCCATGGAGATGAACTTCCATGGTGATCTTCTTGGATCTAAGACAAGAAGATGAATGAACAACATTTTGTAGTTTGAAGATGCATGCATGGATGAGAGATTTAGGGTAAGAAGAGGGAGGTTATACCTATCTTCTTTGTGCTTTGTGTTTGAAGGCTTGAATGCAAGAGTGTTTGGGTTTGATTTGAGTGAGTGAAAGTTGGGAAGATTCAAGAGAAAAAGGTGACAATTCTTATAGAATTCTCACTGTTTTCTCGAGTATATTAGCCAAATACTGTGAATTGTGCTCTTCTTCCTCCTTCTTTTTGTGACTGGAGGGCTCAATTTATAGCCCTCTGAAAATGACAAAGATGTCCGCGCGGATGGGATCAGTCGCGTGCACTGTTCATTAAATGCTGCTTCAGGCTTTGGACACAAGGAATAATCTTTTTTAAAATTCAAATTAAACAGCCAGATTATGTTTCCAGCCATTTCTATTTTTGGTTTTTGACCATTTCTTTCACTTTTTTGATTCTTTTCCTTGGTTTATCCTTAAATAACAATGCCCATTTTGCCCTCACTTTGTTAGAAATGTTAGGATTGTTAGGAAATGTTAGTAATTGTTAGTAATTGTTAGGAATGTTATAACTTTCGTTAATTTTCTAACGAAAATTCTAACAAGCTCAAATTGGAGCACTTACAATTACGTCAAGAATCTGCTCTATTATCGCAGTCCCTAAATAATTTAGTTGTAACCTAAATGCATTCTGCAAAATATTTCAAAATACTTAGAACCCATAAAAGAAGTCAAACCTAACAAATCATTGCATGATTTAACAACTTTTAGACACCGATCATGGGTAGTTATCCAACAGCTAAAAAGGGACTAATGCACAACAACATGTATAATTAACTATTGACAACCCAAATTTAAACCTTAACAAGTATGTGTTGATACACTCAATCAGTTAGCGGTTAATTTTTCCCTCATCCCTGGAAAATAAAGGGAGGAGTAATGAATGGCGGCGTGAATAACATAAAATCAAAGCAAAACGTAATTCAAATGAGCAGCCAAATTTATATAAATCAGCATTGTCTAACTTATTATTGTCCCGTTAACCTTATTAGCTAGTTCAAATTTCACACACAAATATAACTAGTCAAAGAAAGTGTAAAATCTACGCTGCATTATTTTTCTTATTTTTACTTCCATTGGTTTTTTCGGAGAAAACGGAATGGAGTGAGAGATCAGATTTACCACCTGGGAATGATTGATCGGCTAGAGTCCTTTGCCACGCTCTCCGCTACTACCCGACTTGCCTCTTCTAAAGGATTTGATGTCCCGAATGTTCTCTTTAATCATGCTCTTCACTGTGTAACTTTTACCCCATAATATATTTATAAATACATACATATAATATATGTATACATAAATAAAAACATACATATATATATATATATATATATATATATATATATATATATATATATATATATATATATATATATATATATATATATATATACATATATATATATATATATATATATATATATATATATATATATAGAGAGAGAGAGAGAGTTGAACCAATTTCTCTGTCCAGATTTCACCAAGTCTCGCCTCGTACAAGACTCGATATAGAGCATCAAGCTGCAACTACATTTCCAAATAATCCAGGACATATTTTCCAAAGTAGAGTTGTAAAAAATCATCACAGAAAGCAGTCACAAAAGGCTATTTTTCTTGTAGTGTAAGCTGCATTCAAAATCTTTCTCCCCTGATGAAGGACGACGATCAAGAAGCAACGGAATCGCTGAAATATCTGTCAAAATGACTTGTCAAGGAACCACCTCGAGGCCCGTACCTTATCATCCAAACTTCCTATCCGAGCCTTTTCACCAAAAGTATCCCAAATGTTCATATCCCTTTTCCAAAGTCAAACGCGGTTCAAGCCCGAACTACGGCGACCTGAGCTCCTTATATTAAGGGGAACGTAGGCAACCAGAAATGGTCCGATCATAAACACATTCAAATCCCAGAAATTTCGGTCTCATCAATGGCCTCTCATGTGCACAATCTCTCTTCACCATTCACCAACTTCGACTCTTGGTATTGGTCGACTTTCTCCTCATGATTAATCAAAATGTTTGTTCATATCGAGATTAGGGGTTGAATAACCCGAACATTAATAAAGGATTTTAAGCAATCATGTGATCATTTTGAATAAAACATGTTTTCAGATGTCTCGACAAGTCTTCTTTTTCTGCATTATAAGAAAAATAGAGCTAAACACTGATTTTCTGTCAACAGGGGCTTCCATACACTTTTACAAACCTTTCTACACTTATGCTCTCTCAAAAGAGTCAAACCCAAAGCGAGTTCTCTTATGCCTTTATCAAATGAGGCCATCAAATAACACAAATTGAGGATTCGTCCCCACTTTTCGAAAATATGTCCCTGCAGGTATACATTTCTAAATTATCTTTCTTTTACATTTTCTTCCTGTTGACTAATTGACTAAAGTAAATATAGAAGGATGGGTTGCCTCTTTTTGCTACATGACAATCCAATTTGCATTAGAGCTGCACTGTACTCTTTAAGGGAGGACTTTCGTCAAGTCATTTCTTTAGAGTGGGGCTTCTCTGGTTATGCCGGGTCCACGTTGGTTCCTCACTTCGCTACAAGATTCACAATCATGAGGCTGAGGCTTTACCAAGTCGCTTCTTCAAAATCGAGACTTCGCCAACACATCTCTTCAGACCAAGGCTTCACCAAGCAAATGGATACCTGATCACCATATTGGTCATGAGCTTGTCAAGTTCAGTTCTTTGATGTCCAAGGTTGAGGATGAAATTTTAATCAGAACCAGGGATTCAGTATGATGTCATGGCTAAAGGTGGAATTCAAGTCCATAGAACCCTTTGTACCAATCAGAATGAGGTTTCGAAGATCATTTAATGATTGCCCTCAACCCCGATGGGACTTTCACGGTAGAAGAGGAAGAGGATCCCCATCCCTATCTTGGCCAGACAGACTACCGCCGAATGCCACCACCTGCCGTGGAACCTCCACCGAGCTACACTCTTCTCAACCTGTGAATCAGCCATCCTTTCAGCCTCGGTCTGGTATACATTCACAGTTCAGTTTGGGACAGTTGTCTGGGGAAACAAATTGAATTCAATCCGATTTGGGCCACTATGGTGTGCCTCAACGCAGCCAGGGTCAACTCGGTATGTTGCAGCAGTTCGGTACAAATCAGTTAGGGGCTTCTCGATTACATCAGGTTGGTATGACTTCTCAGTTGGGTTTGGGACGGCAGACAACTATGGATCAGTTTGGAACTTCTCCGCCCCAGCATGTTTGGGATGCCTCAACAGCAACCCAGTTCAAGACAGCCAGTCCCCGGCACCGCACAAGTTTCACAAAATCCCTTCATGACTGCCTCCACGGGACAGCAAACCCCTAATCTCACTCTCAGTCGTCCAGACTACATCAGAATGCCACCACCAGCCTCCAGTGATACCACTACCAGAGCCCCTGCTCCTCAATCTATGGGTCAGCCAGCTCCTCAGCCACAGCCTAGTACCCCCGTACAGTCCGACGAGACAAGCCAGTTTGTCGTCCCTCAGTGGGGACAAAGTCAGTATGAAATGTCCTCCCATGATTGGGGACTCCTAGGAATACCACAACAAGTTGGGATCCCTTTGCAGTCTGGCACAGATCAGTGTGGGCCTTCACAACAACAGTTCAGGGTGCCGCATCAGCAGTTGGGAATTCCGCCACCACAGTTTGGTTTAGGACAACAATCAGGTGTCCCTCCTCAAGACAGTACTGGTCCGACAACTTAGTGCCTCACCAGCCTCCACAAAACCATTCCTCACTCAAGACCCTATGGGCCAGCAAACCCCCATCCCCGTCTCATCAGAATCACCGGGACCACAGTATCCTCCCGGTTATACACCATCACCCCAGTCAGGCATGCATGCAGTTCAACAACCAAGGGCCACAACCCGTATTTAAGTTTCCTATGAGTCTAACCTGGGAAACCGAGCTACCCGACCACTTCTGATCTGCCACCACCCTCCTTACCCATTGGGAATCAGCAACAGGCCGCTGGATTCTATCCTTATGCCCAGGCTCATACTTACACTCCCCAGGGTAATTTAGGCCAAGGGAAGGCTTACACCTATGCCCCAGGCCCGGCCATCCTTTCCACCAGTGTGCTGCCAATGGTAACCTCTCTCTCCAGCACGATCACCGGCTTGAACACTCCAGCTCCGCCACTGGACCCTCATTCGGCCTGGTTCATGGAACAACATAAGGAAATGAAAGCACAGGTCGCCGAGCTGACAGAAAAGAAGGCCGCCCTCCGGCCCGCAGATCCCGATTCCATTATGCCTCTACCACACAAGTTCGTGATGCCTAACTATTTGATGAGGCTGCCTGTCCCAAGATCCACCTCGACACCTACAAAGCCAAAAGATGCACAAACCAGCAGTCGGCTGACTACTTCAGTCTCTCCTTAAAACTAGGGGCATCTAAAGTGGTTCTTTCGATTGAAACCCAAGTTCAGGGCTACTTGGGAACAAATCACTGAGAAATACAAAGCTAATCTGGGATGGGAGACAAACAGAGTTGACCTGCAGACAACAGTACAGCGTTCCGAGGAGAATATCAGTGACTTTTACTAGCATTGAAACCTCAAGTTTAGTAAAATGGCCAACCCTCCTTCTAATGAGGAACAATTGGACATCTTTCAATCATGCCTGGAAGCCTCATTTGAGAAAGTCCCTCAGTAACTTCCCCTATCCAGATCTGCGTACGATGGTCAGTTCTGGGGCTAAAGTTTGACCAACAGCAAGCCACTGCTCCTACTTATCGGTACCAAGCTTCTGCCTCTAATCCAGCTCCTGTCATACCCAAAAGGTAAGGAAGCAATTAACTATGTGGGCCAGGATTGCAACAATGCCACTCCTTTCGTGCCAAGGAAAGGTGATGTGCCCAAGCTGCAGAGCCTTAAGCTTGAAGATTTCAGGAATGCCTCTGAGCGAAGTCTTTCAAGGACTTGTGAAGGAAGGTCTGACCAGACCTTTGGACAACCATCAGCCCATGGATCCCGATGGACACAACTAAACTCTGTGCTTCCCACTAGTATCATGGGCATGTTACTAACAATTGCATGCTCCTGAAAAAGGGCAGTGTGAGAACTGATCAAAAAGGGTGAGTTTGAGATACCCCAAGGGCCCAATACAGTCAACAATCCATTCCCTAGGAAAAACCATAGGGTGAATATGATTGAAACCATGAGCAAGCCAAGCGCCACTATGGCTAACAGTTCCCATATGGAAGACACCCGTCGAAGGGAGGATTCTAGTTGCATAATTGTTATCAAAGATGGGTTTCTCACTTCATGACGTAATGCTGCAATGAATCTGGGGTCACATCAACTTCACCTCGAGGTCTCTCACGTTGATCGATCGACTTGGTACTTCATCAGTATGTCAGTTTTACAGTCAAACCATTAATTGGACCTTTGTCGTGATGCTTTGTCGAACCTGGGGCTTCATCAAATCATTCGGAGAAAGCTTCTGTGGCTTTCGCCATGTTATTTCCTCGGAATGGGGCTTTGTCAAGACACACCTATTTTCAGAAGAAAGGTCTAGTCACCCCAACAACTATCTTGGAGTGTCAGCTTTAGAACTCGGTATATGGCAACTCCCTGCATCATCAGAGGTTGAAAATTGGGAACCTCCTCATATCAGCATTTCGCCAAGTCATTCTCCAAATTTATGTCAAACTAACCCAAGTGAAAGAGGGTTCATTCATATCAACATACTTTGATTCTAGAGCCTGTCAGCATCAGCTTCAAACATCTGAGACTGAAAAGAAATTTCAATCGAGACCCGGGGTTCAAATCCAACTTCATCTCAAGACCAAAATTGAGGCCCGCATGATACTGCTGACCTACAACAAGACCTCATCAACGACATGCAGTTCAGTCCGCGACCAAAGGATATCACCCCACCTGCTTAAAGCTTGTCCCAAAAAGTCCACAACACATACAAACCCTTTCACCACATGCATCCCCACAAAAATCTCCCCAGGGCTCATGTAGCATGCAAAACACGAATCAATAAAAAAAAAAAACCTAAGCGATTGCGAATCATTTTAGTTCTATGCATGCATCCATCATCGTGAATTTCATATGTGCATTTGTCCCTCTACTAACAAATGTAGCAATTCAAGCACGAAAGACCAGTTTTCCATCACTACCCAAAGCCTCTCCGCAGCAAGGATGGTCTCCACAGAAGCGTAATTCCAATGACTTCAACAAGACTGTCCAAATGACTGGCAAGACCTTCATCTCCACATCACCACCTTGTGCCCAAGAGCCTCAAGTTAGAACCATCTTTGTTTCAAATACCTCAGATGAACACCAGCCTAATCCAGATACCTCAATCTTGCATCATCTTAGCCTCAGACACATCAAGTTAACATCATCTTGGCCCCAGACCCACATCAGCTTTGTTTCAAATGCCTCAAGTCTTTGAAGACATCCCCCAATGTCTACAGTTCGGCAAAGACGACCTCCAACGTCCACAAATGGATGAAGAGAGCCTTCAGTGTCTACAATTTGGTGAAAACGGCCGCCGAAGTCTTTACCATCACCTCTAGAACCATCGCCAATAGCAAAATGCTGTTATTATTGCCTACTCGACCAGAGTTCCTTTGAGTCCCTCTCTACCAAATTAACACCTTTCCTTGGGTTTCCCTCTTACCAAGTGTTAGATGCCTTTTTGATAAGGACCCTCTCATTTCAAACCTAGTTCTTGCATTCTTCGAACCCAAAGCCTTCTACAGCAAGAAATCCCAATGCGAAGACAAGCTCAACAACTTCTACAAGGTCGACGATCACCAGCAAGATGCAAACTCAACCAAACTTTTCCTTCAGAACAAAATACCTCCAAACTTGTCCCTATTAGGCTGATCACCCTTCGCACATCAGCACAACCCGAAGGAATGACTTCCGTTTTGTGAAGATATTTCTCCACGCCCACTTCCGTTTTGTGGGATAATTCTTCATGTCTCCCTCGATACGCACGCGGGATCATCCGCCATCCCTCAATCCATTTTACCACAACCGCCTATTTTGTCCAAAGCCCACGCCTTCGACGCGACCTTCAACAAACCTTAACGGAAGCCGATTCCCTTCCTCATTTTCAACCTCGGCCTTCAACATAAGCCCATCTCCTCCAACAAAACTTAACGGAAACCCATTCCCTTCCTCATTTTCAACCCCTACCTTCAGCAAAAACCGTCCTCAAACAACCTAACAAGTCCACGGCATTGAAACACGACATAGTGCGCTCTCAGCAAAGAAGACCATCCCCAACAGCTTCCGAACTACATATGGGCTTGATTCCCCATTCGGGATACGTAGGTAGCCTACCATAGGTCTAGCCACTCGACCAATACAGGTCACCCTTTTCCCCGATAATCATCATAAGCTTGAATCTTCCCCAGCGAGAACGCCCTCAAATAGTCTCCCTCAGGTACAAAACCTCGATTTAGGGTCATACTCCTGAACTAAATCTCAACTTAGGTTCATACTCCTAAACTAAGTCCCCATTTAGGTTCATACTCCTGAACTAAATCTCAACTTAGGTTCATACTCCTGAACTGAGTCCTCATTTAGGTTCATACTTCGGAACTAAACCTCAACTTAGGTTCATCCCTGACAAAAGTCAACGAAATTCTGTCTCTTTCCCCGTTTTCACCTCCGGAAGCAAACGTAAGACCGATCCCTTCAAATGAAGTCCACCAAAAGACTATCTATCCCCTCAGAGTCCGTCCCCAACGAAAGGATACGAACATCGAAGGAAATCGTTTCAAAACAAGTTGATACCTCCAGATCACCATTCATCAAGGTTCGAGGCACCTAAAACGCCATCATAAAGGTTCGAGGCACCTAAAACGCCCTCATTAAGGTTTGAGGCACCTAAAACGCTATCACTTCGATTTCAACACACAACACGAGGAAAGCGATAAATCGCAATCATCCCCTAATTCGACAAACCAAAATCATTACCAGGGCAACTTCCCAAAAATAGTCAAATCTTATGGCGACTTCCCAAAAATAGTCAAATCTTAGGGCGACTTCCCAAAAAATAGTCAAATCATAGGGCGACTTCCCAAAAATAGTCAAATCATAGGGCGAATTCCCAAAAATAGTCAAATCATAGGGCAACTTCCCAAAAATAGTCAAATCTAAAGGCGACTTCCAAAAAATAGTCAAATCTTAGGGCGACTTCCCAAAAATAGTCAAATCTTAGGGCGACTTCCCAAAAATAGTCAAATCATAGGGCGACTTCCCAAAAATAGTCAAATCTTAGGGCGACTTCCCAAAAATAGTCAAATCTTAGGGCGACTTTCCAAAAATAGTCAAATCTTAGGGCGACTTCCCAAAAATAGTCAAATCTTAGGGCGACTTCCCAAAAAATAGTCAAATCATAGGGCGACTTCCCAAAAATAGTCAAATCTTAGGGCGACTTCCCAAAAATAGTCAAATCATAGGGCGACTTCCCAAAAATAGTCAAATCATAGGGCGACTTCCCAAAAATAGTCAAATCTTAGGGCGACTTCCCTAAAATAGTCAATTTAGGGTCTACGTCTGAAGATAGTCGAAAGACCCGAACTACGACTGGCTTGATTCCTCTTAAGGATACGTAGGTAGCCTACCATTAGGTTCAGCCATCAGACCAAAATGGTCATGCATTTCCCCAGCAGTGTGGGTATACAACTCTATCCATCAGACCAAAATGGTCATTCTTATCCCCAGCAGAGCTTCTTTCAGCAACCGACTACATAACTCGCTCACCAGGTTGACATCCTAAAATAGTCAATTTAGGGTCTACGTCTGAAAATAGTCGAGAAACCCGAACTACGACTGGCTTGATTCCTCTTAAGGATACGTAGGTAGCCTATCACCAGGTCCAGCCACTTGACCACTTTGGTCACCCCTTTTTCCATCTTGTCAAATATGAAGCCTTATTCTTATCGACGACCCCGCTTCCTTCGAAAGCACCGTCGCCGAGGGGCTACTGTAAGTGCTCCAATTTGAGTTGTTAGTATTTTCGTTAGAAAACTAACATCCTTAACCTAAACCTTAACTTTTCTAACAAGACCTAACTTTTCTAACAAAGCAAGGGTAAGTTGGGGATTGCTATTTGAGGATGCACAAGTGAAGGAATCTCACAAATGGTGAATTTTCGGAACTGGAAGCTGCTGGAACTGCAGCCAGCTTGCTTGTTGAACAAAATATTCCTCTTGTCCAAAGCCTGGAGCAGCATTTAATGAATAGTGCACGCCGTCGAATGGATCCGCGCGGACATGTTTGTCTCTCCCAGTGGCCTATAAATTGAACCCTTCTCTCTCAGTTTACACAACATTTTTCACACACTGAAGCTATATTCTGGCGAAAACAAAGAGAAAACAGTGGGAATTTGAGTATTGCCACCATTTTCTCTTGAGTATTTCCCAAATCTCACTCACTAAATACTCTCAAAACACTCTTAAAAACACAAGCTCAAGCTTAAATCAACACTAAAGAGGAGGATTAGAGAGAAAACATAGAGGACTTAAGTGTTATCTACTTATTTTCTCTTTGACCAACTCTATTAACAAACACTAAACACATTCAAGTCTTGAATCCATTCAAACACAAACACAAACACAAACACAAGAAGATAGGGTTAAACCATCATTGGTAAACCCTCCTTCTTTAAACCCTAAAACTCTCTTTTAACTTCTTGTTCATCTTGTTCAATTTACATCTTTACTTTACTTGTCTAGTTAATCTTGTTTTTCTTACTTAAATCTACTTTATGTCTAGTTTAACTTAAGTTTTGACCTAATATGGTCATTTTGGAGTCCATCTCCATGAATGACCATCTCAAATGGTCCACACTTTAAATTTCTATTTAATTTCTCTCTTTAATTTCATCTTTACAAAATCCCCCTTCCCATTTGCAAAGGACATGTTTTAAAACCTCATAAATCCCCCAAGGATGACTTGATATGATAACCACTTGACACAAAGTAGTGGAATCAAGTCTAGGGATGAAAATGGGGTGAACATAGATGCAAATTCCCCAAAAATCACATTTTCCTTCTTGAGAATGTTGCTGTCCAGTAGCATTTCTCTAAGACCTCTGTCCATTGTCTAATTTTTTGGACATACATAAACTTTGAATTTGGTGTTGACTACAAAATACTTTTTGTATCCAACATCCGTAGAATTCCAGACATATTTATACTTTATTTTTTACGTGAGTCTAACTCCCTTTTTCAAATTATTTTCCAAAGGTCAGTTTAGCAGTCTCTGGAAATCCAGATTTCACATCTGTGATTTCCATAGGGTTTTGGTCCATCAAATCATCTCCAATCATAAAAGTATGTTTGAGTAACCTTATTTAAGATGTTTTGAACAACTTTCATTCTCTGACTTTCCCCATATTCTGAAGTATTAAAACTCTTAAATCCATTTTAAAATCAGGTGTCCACTGTCTTTTTCATTCTGGCAGAATTGACTTTTAACTTCAAGGAGTCGTTTGAGTACCAAAACTCAACCCTAAAATCATACCAAAAATCATGGGACTTGTTTAATGTCTTACAAAGAGTTCTCAATTTTTTTGTTTTCTCAGTTTGCATTTATTTTAACCAAAGACACACACACACAGACACACACAAATGGTTTCAAATTAGGAAGACTCGTTTTACGAGGCATTACGGGTGAACCCTAACGTTCTTCCCGGAGTGTAACGTGACCTCCGAACTCAAATCTCTCATTTTGGGCATTTTTCAAAGTTTTGGCCCTTAAAACAAAAATGGCGTGGCGACTCCGTTTGATTTCAAAAAAAATCGGGTACATCACAGTGGCGACTCCGTTTGATTTCAAAAAAAGTAGGGTACATCACACTATCCATTGAACGTTAAAAAAGGAAGGTAATTGATGGGAAAAAACCCCACTTGTAATAAAAACCTTAAAAGTGCATGAATGATCGAAGTAGTAATATTTACAAGCAAGTGTCAAATCCACAGTAACTTGTTTTATCAACAGTTCGACTTTCAACATAAAACAAAAAAGAAAAGATTGGGTTTTGATTTTGATCTTTATTAACTACTTAAACAATTAATCTTAACTAAATACTAAAACAAGAAAATAAACAAAACACCTTAAAGATTACCGAATTCAAGAAGTGAAGGAACTACGGAATTTATTTATATATATCTCACCAATATACAAATTAATTATACAAGCATTCGTTGTTGGGAGTTCATTCTCTTTTGTAAAATTATGCGTTCACATGTTCACATTTAATGTTCTCCAAATATTATATCTTCTTCAAAGTCCAAATAATACTCAATAATCCATTAAAACCCTAGGAATAAAGAACCTACAATTTTGTTTTGCGATCACTTGTCAAAAACTAAATTATAATATTCATTCAAAGGTGTGAATTTTTATGAATCAATCAATCACTTGACAATCAACACAAACATATTTAGTTAAAAATACAATCACATCTATACTTGTGATTATAGCTTAAAAACTCCAATTAAAATACTTTTGATGAACTCAACATTTGATTGATTGCAAGATTTATTAAAATATAAATGATTGGTAAATATTACCTCCACACCGCAGATAAAAGGACACTAGCCGCTTATATTCATGATAAACATCTTCACTTGAATGTATAGAAACTTGAATTGAATATTAAATTTAAAACTTGAATAATTTCTAGAACTTGAAAGAGAGAATAAAGCATAAAAGATGTCCAAAAAATTTGGCTAGGGTTGTTTTATTTATACCTGGGTCAAGAAGAGCAAAAAGTATGAATACAATCACCAAATTCTTACGAAATTCGAAAACATGAAGTTGTTGTGCCGGGGGGTGTGCGGTAGCCCAAAAATAGGGTGTGCGGCCGCCCAAACTCCAACAATAGATGGGGGACCTCCCTTTTAACACGTGTTCAAGCGCCCTTTTTCGTGTTTTGTGGTACCTTATTCGGCAAACTTTCAGCGGTTATAAATTATTCGTACGGACTTCGATTTGGACGTGTCGTATATCGTTGGAAAGATCTCGACGAGTACTATCCATTGGTATTGGTTGCTCAGATTCACATCCTCATTGTCCTTCTGTTATTTCTATTGTTTCCTCATTTGCCGCTTCACTTTTGATTATTCATTTTTGTACTCATATATCATACTACGTGACTTTCTCCTTCTATTCCCTATACTCAAAACACTCCAAAAAGCCATTAAAACACCCAAGGTTGAGAATCAATTAGGAATAAAGATATATCATTTGGATGAGTGAAAACACATCTATCATTAACTCAGTTAATTAATTAAACTAGTTGTAGTTGAATGAAAAAATGAAAAATAAAAAACTAAAAAACAATATTTTAAGAAAAAATTTAAAAATTTACAAAACTAAATAATATAATTAAAAAAAATTAATAAAGAAGTTTAAAATAAAAATTAATGTTTTAAGCATCTCATTTAGGTTCAAGAGGTGGATTCCAATGTTTAAAATAATGGGTATTTTGGCTGGATAGGTTTATTATATGTTTATTATATGTGTGAAGAAATGAGGGTATTTTAGATAAAACTCATTTTTCTTATTCTTAATGTTTTTCCCTTTTTGTTACTTTTTTTCTCAAATTAGATTTTTTTTATAAAAATAATATCATTACAATCATCCATTTAAAATAATCAAAATTATAGAACTATATATTAAAATAATATTTATTTATATTTTAATAACATAGAGGTTTAAAACGATTTTAAATAATCTATATTTTTAAAAATAAGTCTTTTTAATAGTATGTTTTCTTAAAATTAATGAATTTAGAACTTTAGATAATTATAACACAAAATCTTTGGAAACACGTTTTTCATAGGCTTAAAAAAATGTAGTTTTAAACCATGTATATTGAGAATTTTGTAATTAATCGGCGGTTTTCAAAATTCGTGTGCCAATAGCATTTTTGTAAATAACGGAGGTTATCAACTGGTAAGTCACTAATTATGGTGCTGACACTATAAGAAAACTGCCAAATAGCGACGGAAAAATTTATCGCTAAAACTGCAATTTTCGTCGGTAAAAGTTTTAACGACGGATTACCGACATAATAATTCCCTCGCTAAAACCCTCGTCGGTAAATGCTTAACGACGAAAATGTATTTCCGTCGGTGATCTAGCGACGGACAAATCCCTTGCTAACGTTATAAAATCCGTCGTTAATAAAATTGATGGGATGACAAATTTTCAATATTTAATACTAGAAACCGGGCAATTACCGACGGAAAAATCCGTCGATAAACCTTAAAATCCGTCGGTAATAGTTGTTTACCGACGGATACTTTCCATTGGAGTCCGTCGGTAATTACAGATTTTACCGATGGTGTTTTCCGTCGGTATATCTTTTATCAGTTTTTTAAAAAAATACTGACGGAAAATTTCGTAGGTAAATTGTACAGAATTAAAAAAAAATATTTAGAAAGCCACCTGCAATCTGTTCAATACCAAAATACCAACATTCTGATACAACTCAATTAAATATTCACCAAAAACATGAAAAAACAAATTCAACGTTCACCAAATTCTAAAAAACATCATAAAACTACATAAGTTTGATTACAAGCCAAATAAAACTACAAGTTTAATGACCACGACCACCACCACCACTTTGCCTACTAGCAAAGTCATTACATGCTAATGCCTTCCCAACGGGTCGACAAATATTACTTATCAATCAAGAAAAGAACATGAACATGAACGGAATCCATCTTCCAATTAAAATATGAGAGCCTGTTACTTTGCATTTTAGAGAGAGCGGGAGCAGGGGAGGAGGCTAGGTTGGTGAATCATAGTAGAAGAAACATCAGTAGATACTCAGAGCAAAAATATACCATCAGCATCCGTAGATTTTGTCTGCACAACAAAAAAACCGAAGTAAATGGTTATAATCACAACAGAAGAGAACAACTTATATGTAGCAAAAATATACAAAGAACTGTAACTCAACCCAGCCCGGCCAGATGCCAACTTGACCAAGCACATAGGATGAGAAATAAATAAACCTTACAACTGATACACTAAGTACCTCCTCTTCTCATCAAGATTCATGCTTACAGATAAACACTTAGTAACTCATAATCCTTAACATGTGTCACGAAATATCATTGCAATTTTTATGGTTTAATTTTTCATAATATAAAATATTTAGTGATGAAAAATTTATGTTTGTGTTCAAGTGCACAGGATGCAATCGGTAAGGTCTCCACATATTCTATTTAGCGTTCTTTGGCTCAAGGTTACCGGGAACTCTACTTCCCCCTCGTCCCACGTCCCGGATCACGCGTCCCGTAATTGTGGTCGTTTACGTCCCAGTTCTCCTTGGAACTCGATCCATATCCCCAAAAATATCGTCCCATATATTTTTTTAAGAAAGAAGGTAGTATCTCAGTCGCGCCGTCGGTTAATCGAATATCATCTTGGTCCTTTTTCGGACTTTGCTAAAGTTGAGAACATTTCGATCTTTGTCGATCAATCCTACCCCTAACGTACCCAAATTTGTAAAAGTCACGTTACTCGTTCCCATTCCCGTCCCACATTCCCGGTAACCATGCTTTGGATATCTTCAGTTCTAGATCCTAGAATTAGGTCCCTGTTTCCTGCTGGGCAGAAATTCTCTAATTACATAAATTCAAAGTTTTACATGAATCCTAAAATAGTCCGTTAATGACAGAAATGAATGGCAACACAAGGTTCATGTTCCATGTTGGGGATCCTAATTCCTAATTCCTATAACTTATATTGGTCAAGATGATCCATGTTGGGGTCCTTGGGGATCCTAATTCCTAGAACATATATTGGTCAAACTCCATTAGTTAGATCAAGCATATAGCCTTATGCATGAAGTTATGTAGCACAATTTTCAAGTGTATGAATTGCAATATCAATAATATACCTTCTTCATATGTTCTTCTATAGCACTTAAAGCACGGGACTTGTCAACTTTGGATAGGTATTGGTCACGCTCCCTCGTTGCAGCGGATATTTCCAATGCTAATTTTTGCTCCCGGGTAGCATTTTTGTAGGCTGCAACATTTAAAAGTATTTCAACTAATGAATAGACCCTAATAAGCACAAGATGTGTTGAATGCAGTTAGAGAAGTACTGTACCAATCTCTTCAGTAAGATGGTCCCACTTGAATTTTCTCAAGTACTTGATATTCCAAAGGTCATAATATAATTGTGACCTCTTCCTCCCACCTAACAAGTGAAATACAATGTGGAATCAGTTGACCATTTATCATGGCAGCAACACTTTTTGCAACACTCTTTCAGTGAGAACTAATGATCCTATTTTCGCAAGTTGACCAATCTCTTCAGTAAAGCATAGAAATGAGACTTCACAACTGACTACAACTTTCAGTGAGAAATAATGATCCTATTTTCGCACGTTGAAAAGAAAAAATGACTGCTAAGCCAGTCTTTGCATACCTATTTCTTCACCATTTATCACGGCAGCAACACTTTTTGCAACACTCTTTTTGGTGAACTCAACCAACCTGCACACAAATGCCATTGTGAGATATCCTTTTAAAAGAAAAGACAAACTAAAGATAGCGTCAAGCGTTACAAGTTTAATTAAAAAGAAATAGCATCAATGAAATTTGACGAGCTTAGGTTTACATGGATTATAAAATACTTAAGATGTTGCAGTTCTTCTAAGACATCAAGCAACTCATAACCTTCTGAAAACTCTTGTCCACGAAATACGTTTACGATGCATCTGAGCATTAGGATCTGTAAAAGCAGACATATAATCATTCAAGTTTAAGCAAGGTGGTAATTAAGAATTAACGAACTACTACATCAGGACATAGAACACTAACTATTATAATCAGCTATGTTGAAAATGTGAAAACAAGAAAACATGAAAACAAAAATAATGTTTTCATGCGAAGTGGAATACTCTCGAAACTAAATTTAAATAAGGAAAAAGCCAAAAAGAAAGTAAATGAATTACTTTCTGGTGTAAGATAAATTCTTTCGATCTCTCCATACTTGGAGAGGAATTTTACCCGTACACTATAATCTGATCCTAATTAGACCCACCAGTTTGTAGAAAACCATAAATCTTCTATCTTTATCAAATTCATCACATGTTTAGAGTAAGATTTCATATATAATTTATCATTTTGTTTTGGTCAAATTTCAACAAGTGTTTCCAATGACAAGAAAAATGACAAAAGAGATAAGAATCAGGGTACAATGATTATCGGGTTGAATAGAAATGAACACAAGGAATTTGTTGACTAGGGAAAGCCTTTGAACAACTTGTTCGCCGGCATAAAACCCCGGGAGGTTTAGGAACCTGCCTTGACCAAAAGGTAGATTAAAGATCGAGTTGGAGTACAGAGCTAAGAGCGTATGTCAGGGAGCTTAAGCTAGTGAAAATTGTGTGTGTAAAATACAGGTGTTTATCCCTTTTTATACCTCAAATAACGGCTAAAATACAAGGAAAATTACGAGCCTAGAATCTCGGAAGATAGGTTGATCTTGTTGAGATATTCTCGCCACTTTGTTGATTGAGGAGATAATGATCCGTTGCTGAAGACTTTAATGAAGAAACGTCATTTAATTAGTCTTCTATTCCATAGACACGTTCCCTGAAAAATAGGGTTTAACGTAACAATAATTCAACCTGCAAGATGATCAAGATGTAGTAGGACAACTCAAGTTGTTAGTACCAAGATGTTATGTGCAAGTTGAAAGCAAGTTGACTGAAAACGTAGGGCCCAACACATTTCATATCAGTTTCGTTAAAAATATTGCAAATGAGATGGCATTTAAACTCTCCAGTACTATTTCAACAACTGAACTATTTTCTAACTTAAGCTAGTATAATGTATGTGAGTATAATGAATTAATCGATCGAGTGCCACAAAATAATCTAGCAATAATAATTTGAGAGAGAGAGAGAGAGAGAGACTTGCTGAGGACCACGAATCAGAAAAGGAGAAGATGACTGCCGAACCTTTGGGATTTATGCATGGAGGCAATAATGGAGTGACGATTGTAGAGAGAGAATGTGAAGATGGGTTTCAAGGGAGGGGGGAGATAGAGAAGGGGTAAGAGATTAGGTTTAGGTTTAAGAGAGAGACATAGAGCGCCTCTGTTTCAGCGTATTTATTCTACGAATTACCGACGGACAATTTTCGTCGGCATTACCGACGGACCCCATTCTGTCGGTAATACTGACGGAAATTTCACTGAGGCGTGCGCCTGGCTGGGGATGGTGCGGCCGCCTGGAAGGCATAAGGAGAATGCCCCGTTGAGCCTCGGTGAGGCGTGTGCCTGGCAAGATCTGATGCGGCCGCCTGGGAGTCAGCTGCAATCGCCAGAACTGACCCTTGTTGATCTGCATCATCCTTCCCTTCATGAGAAAGACTCGACCACGAGTCGACATCATCAGCACTGTTGCCATGGTACGCTGATAAATCAAAAATGGTGAACGTTGCCGAGACGTTGTAATCACCTGGCAAGTCAATCTTGTACGCATTGTCATTAATCCGCTCCACCACTCGAAATGGTCCATAGGACCTCGATTGTAATTTGCCAAAACTTCCCGCTGAAAACCTCTCTTTATGCAAGTTCAGCCTACGCAAGTGCCAATCCCATTGGCGCGGGTGGTCACCAACCAAACTGTGCAGTAAGTTACCCAAACTACGATTAGTAACTTCAGTCTATCCATCCGTCTGCGGGTGATAAGAGCTACTGAACTGTAATCACGAACCCATCTTCCTCCACAATGTGCGCCAAAAGTGACTAACGAACTTGACATCCCTGTCAGAAGTAAGAGATTTGGGAATACCATGCAACTTCACAATCTCCTTAAAATATAAGTTTGCCACCTGAGTTGCATCAAACGTTTTACTGCAGGGAATAAAATGGGACATTTTAGAAAAACGATCCACAACCACCATAATGGAATTCTTCTGTCGCTGCGTACGATGCAGCCCTAACACAAAATCCAAGCTGATGTCTTCCCAAGGTGCAGTTGGAACCGGAAAAGGAGTATAGAGACCCGCATTGGTCTTGCAAGATTTGGCCACATGACACACACAACATCTCTCCACAAATCGCGCAACATCATGTCCCAGCTTGGGCAAAAAAACTGCTCCGCAATAAGTGCCAATGTTTTATCCTTGCCAATGTGTCCAGCAAGGCCACCTTGATGACCCTCAGAAATAATTAGATCACGCAATGAACAATAAGGAATGCAAAGCCTGTTCCCCTTAAACAAATACCCATCATGAATAAGATACTGCAGGAAACTACCCCGGGCACACTTTTCCCACACATCCCGAAAATATGGATCATCACGATATAAATCACGAAAAGTGTCAAACCCACATACCTCAACCTGCAAAGTAGCTAGTAATGAATGCCGATGGCTCAAAGCATCTACAACCCGGTTCTGAACTCCTGCCTTATGTGTGATGACAAAAGTAAACATCTGGATAAACTCCACCCACTTGGCATGTCGCAGATTAAGCTTATGTTGCATTGTTTCCCTTCAATGTATTTGAGTGCCTCATGGTCAGAATACAATACAAATTCCATCGACAAGAGATAATGCTACCAATGTTCCAAGGTGCTCACAATATCATAGAACTCCTTTTCATAAGTTGAGTACTTCTTCCTAGCATCATTCAACTTTTCACTAAAGAAATCAATAGGCTTCTTATTCTGACTCAACACTCCACCAATACGAACATTGGAAGCATCACAATGAACCTCAAAAACCACATCAAAATTATGCAAAATTAGTATAGGAGCTTGTGTCACCACAATTTTCAAAAGCTGAAAAGCATCCTCTGCCGCCTTAGTCCACACAAACACACTCACCTTAATACAGTCGTTGAGAGGGGCAATAATAATGCTGAAATCACGAATAAAACGGTGATAAAAGGACGCCAAACCATGAAAATGCCTAACATCATGAACATTTGTCGGTGTAGGCCAGCTAGTAATAGCTTCCACCTTCGTATCGTCCATCCGAATACCCTCCTTGGTAACAATATACCCCCAAGAAAGTCACTTGCTTAGTCAAAAAGTGACACTTCTTACGGTTAGCATATAATTTCTGCTCCCGCAGAACATCAAAAACCTATCTCAAGTGTGCCAAGTGCTACTCCACCGACTTGATATAAATTAGAATGTCATCAAAATAAACAACAATAAATGTACCGATAAAAGGTTTGAAAATATGGTTCATAAGTCGCATGAAAGTGATAGGGGCGTTAGATAGCCCAAAAGGCATCACCATCCACTCATACAATCCATCCCGGGTCTTGAAAGCAGTCTTCCACTCATCCCCCAGTCTGACACGAATCTGGTGATACCCGCTCCTCATATTAATCTTAGAAAACACCACTGCACCATGTAACTGATCAAGCAAATCAACGATCTGAGGAATGGGAAACCTGTACTTGATGGTAATTTTATTAATTGCACGACTATCCATACAAGATCAATATAATGATGAATATCCCTCATGGGAGGTAGACCCAGAGGAATCTCCTCAGGTGTAACATCACAGTAATCATCTAGTAATGACCATATAGTTGCGGGTGTGATCATACCCGACTTATTCTCCTCAAGCAAGACAAGAACATAAAACCCCTGTTCCACTGCTGTAGCTGAGTCGAACGCCAAGCGGCTAAGAAGTTGGTGACCGACAGTATTTGTGGATCTAGTATTAGCTGACGACTCCTATCTCGGGTCCGTAGGACATAAAGTAATAGAGACCCATTCATGCGAAAAGTGCATGTATTCTTGAACCTATCATGCTTAACCTGCCTGCCAAATAACCAAGGCCTGCCCAATAAAATATGACATGCATCCGTAGGCACAACATCACACCACACTTCATCTTTATAATGCTTACTAATAGAAAACTGCGTGAGACACCGCTTATCCACCTTGAGTTCATTGCCCTTGATCAACCAATACAACTTGTACGGTTTGGGGTGTGCTGTAGTGGGCAAACTCAATTTCTCTACCATAGTAGTAGAGACAACATTCTCGCAACTACCACCATCAATAATAACTTTGCCAACCTTACCCTTGGTAGTGCACTTTGTATGAAAGATATTATGGCGAAGCCACTGTTCATCCTCTGCTGCAGTCGCACTCAACACACGCCTAACCACCAAGGCTGGACCATTATCCGCATACACCTCCTCGGTCTCACTACCAGACACCTCATCCTCCTCATCATACACTGGTAACTCATCCTCAATTAAAGCAACAACATTCCTGTTGGGACAATCGGCTCGAAGATGACCAATCCCCTGACATTTGAAGCACCTAGCAGGTTGCCTCCCTCTAGGGTTAACTGATGTGGTACCCGAGTTTGCTGTAGGTGGTGTCCTCGGAGCATTAGGTGGAACCCCCTTGGGTATGCTAGAACTACCGATGCCTCTAGTATTAGCAATATCTCTGCCCTGCCAACGATTCACAACCTTCTTTCTCTTCAATTGTTTCTCAACCTTCGGAGCAAGTCGACAAACATCCTCATAAGTCTAGTACTGCTGAAATTGAACCACCTCTGAGACATCAACGCATAGTCCCCCTAGGAAGCGAGCCACCATTTGTTCATCCTCTTCTGTGACATCACACCGCATCCGCAAATGATCAAACTTGTTTATGAACTCTTCGACAGCCAGATTACTCTGCCTCAGATTATGATAATCAAGAAAGGACTCCTACCTATAGTGTTCAGGAAGAAATTTATGTCGCAACAATTTCTTCATCTTATCCCAAGATGTAATCTTTGATTTCCCTTCTCTAACCCTTTGTTTCTTAACATGTTCCCACCAAATTGAAGCATGCTTTTTCAATTTGATTGCAACCACTTTCACTTTATTACTATCACTCATGTGTTTTAAATCAAAAACACGTTCAATCGTATTAAGCCAATTAATGAATTCATCAAGATGTGCCTTACCTTCAAACTCTGGAATGTCGATCTTCACGCTGATATCCTTTAAAGGATCTGCCCCATACATGTATCCATGTTCATGACCTCGAGCGAAGGGATTGATCCCATCTACATATTCTCCATCATAGACGACACATCTGAATCAGAGCCCACATCTGTAGGAGCCTCCAATCGTGCAAGGCGACGTTGGAGCTGTTGAATCTGGTTTCTCAATTCGTCATTCTCTATGTCACGTAGGTTTCGTTCACGATGGATTTTGTCTGCCTAGGGATCTGCTCCACGTCCCCTACCACGACCACCACGACCATCACGATTACCCCGTCCACATTCGGCCATTGAACACCAGACTTCTGATACCAAATGATGCACGAACTATGAGAATTGACCGAACGGAAAACACAAGAATCAATAAATCAAGCCTAAGCTTTTCTCCATTCAATAAATCAAAGTCTAAGTTGTTCAAAACCCTTAAAACAAGTTTAAATACTCTTAAGAAAACCCTAAAAACGATTTTCAAAGTGAAAGACCAAAATATCCTACTTAAATGTTCAAAACATCAGCAAAATTAAAGCCTAGTAGAATTAGGAAACTGGGAGCCCGTCAATGAGGCATGCGCTTGGTTGGAATGGTGCGGCCGCCTGGAAGACAAAGGGGGACGACCTAGTTGAGCCTCACTGAGGCATGCACCTGGCTGGGGATGGTGCGGCCGCCTGGAAGGCAGAAGGAGAATGCCCCGTTGAGCCTCGGTGAGGCGTGCGCCTGGCAGGATCTGATGCGGCCGCCTGGGAGTCAGCTGCAATCGCCAAAACTGACCCTTGTTGATATGTATCAAAAGACATATATAATGTAACCTAGGTTTCTAAAAATTTCCATCAAAAGCTCTTATTTGATCAAATTTTGACACCAGAGACACTGTTTCGCTAAATTTTGGACGTCGGGCCCTGGACTAGTACCACTCCGTAAAGTTTAGGCTATATTTTATAATTTTCCCTTGATTAATTTCAAGAGTTAAGTGTGCTGGTGGTTGCTAAACAAAGGGAGTTAATTGAAGGATACTTTATGTCATGTTTTTGGAGTGGGAATGAGGAAATTAAAGGGGCTATATTAGTGTGGCTCAACCAAGTAGTTTGGAGGAGACTATGGAGTTAGCCAAGCAAGCTGAACATAACCACAAACAGTCCAAACCCAAACCTTACATCCAAACCAATACCTATAAATCCTTTACCAAAACACTTACACATTACACAAAAACATACACTGAACCTAACAACACCATCAAGGTTCTTACTAGTGATGAAATCAACGAGAGGAGGAAGAAAGGGTTGTTTATAAAGGGACATGTTTGCAAAACAAAGTTATACATGTTATATGAAGAGGAAACTAAGGAAATCATCTCATATGAAGAAGAAAGAGACGAGGTTATAGAGGAAGGAGATGAAGCTCAGATTTCAATTCTAGCTTCAAATGGTCTATCAACTTATAATACCATAAAGTTAAACCAAGAAAAGATAAATTGAGAACCTAATTGAGAGTGGGACTACCCACAATCTTATAGATCCCACTACAGCTGAAATTGTGATCCTAGCCATTCACACCTAGCCGCTCAGTGTCACTGTAGCTGATGTTGCACTGCATTTGAATGGGAAATGCAGATTTGAGGGTCCTTCCTCTAGAAGGTTGTGATCTTATTTTTGAAGTTGAATGGCTAATATTCCATCGTCCAGTTACTTTGGAATACAATAAAATGTAGATACCATGATGGTGGGAAATAGGAAGGTTACATTAAGGGGACAAGGGTGGAGGGTTCTCTAAAATTGATCAGTGCAAAATGCTTGAGTAGAATGATCTGAAAGACTAAGGAGGGACTAGTTGGATACTTGTTTTATATGATTGGGGATCATGCAAGGGTGGGGCAAGTAATCTTCGGTGGATACCCTGATTCGAAATTATCAAGATGTCTTTCTTGAGCCAAAAGGATTGCCTCCAATAAGAAGACTAGGTCTTAAAATTCCATTGAAGGAGGGAAGTATCCCAATAAGGCAAAGGCCTTATAGAACTCCTCATTTCTAAAAGAATGAGATTGAGAGGCAAGTAAAGGGAATGTTGAATAGGGGAATTATATTGCACATTAGCAACATCTTTGCCTCCCCTATTTTATTGGTATTAAAGAAGGATGGGTCATGGAGGTTATGTGTGGATTACAGAAGGTTGAATGACATGGCAGTGAATAATAAGTTTCCCATTCCATGATAGAAGAGCTCTTAGATGAACTGCATAGGGCACAATGGTAATCTAAATTGAATCAAAAATCTGGTTATCATCAGATTAGAGTTGCTCCTGATGATATTCCTAAGACTGCCTTTAGGACTCACCATGGGCACTTTGAATTTAAGGTAATGCCTTTTGGGTTAAATAATGCCCTTGCCTCATTTCAGAATTGATGAATGATGTTTTTGAGCCACTATTAAGGAAAGGAGTACTAGTTTTCTTTGATAATATACTTTTTTATAGCGCCACATTGGAGGATCATTTGTGCACTTACAACAAGTGCTACAATTGATGAGGGATCACCAGTTATTTTTTAATCTTATAAAATGTTACTTTTCCAAGCAAGAATTAGAGTACTTGGGACACTTCATATTTGGTAATGGAGTGGCAGCTGACCCTCAAAGATTCATGAAGCAGTGACTCATTCCATAAAATATAAAACAGCTGAGATGATATCTAGGCTTGACAAGATATTACAGAAGATTGGTCATAGATTATGGTCTTATTAGTAGACCATTGACTCAATTTCTTAGAAATATGCGTTTGAGTGGAATGATGAAACACAACTGGCATTAGAGAACTTGAAGAAGACAATGTGTACCACCCCTATTTTACAAATTTTGAATTTCCTTTCAACATAGAGACTGATGCAAGTAATTTGGGAATATGGGCAGTACTTATGCAGCAAGGGAGACCCATTACTTATTTAAGTAAGCGTTTGAGTCCTAAGAATCAAGCATTATCCACCTATGAAAAAGTGATTTTGGCAGTCACAATGGGAGTGAGAAAGTGGAGACCTTATGCTCAAGGAAAGCACTTCATCATAAAGATAGACATGCAAAGTATTAAATACTTTATGGAACAAAGGTTGGCTACATTGTTGCAACAAATGTGGCTAGCAAAGTTAATGGGATTGGATTATGAGATTGTATACAAAAAGGATTCTGAAAACAAGGTGGCAGATGCACTCTCAAGGTTAGGTATGGAGGATACTTTGAATGGTCAATTACAGAAGGTGATAGTGGCGGTACCAACTTGTCTAGAAAAGGTACATATTAGCTATAAAGGTGATGAGAGTGTGAATCAACATATTGCACAAGCTAGTATGAATAATAGAGGGCAAGACCGGGTATTCACTCAAGGGCTATTAAAGTGGCAATGAAGGTTATTCATTGGGAGTAAATGAGGGTTAAGAGACAAGATAATCAAAGAGTTTCATGAAGGACATTATGGGGGTCATTCTGGTAAAGATGCCAGCTACAAAAGGGTCAAACAACATTTCTATTGGCCTAAGATGAAGGAAGATATCCAAAGTTTGGTAAGGGAATGTATTAACTTCTATCAAAACAAGAGTGAGAATGTTCCATATCCTGGTTTATTACAGCCTTTGCCCATCCCCATCCAAGTATGAGAAGATATATCTATGGATTTTTAGAGGGGTTACCAAAATCGAAAGGGAAGGATGTGATTTGGGTGATAGTTGACAGATTTACAAAGTACAACCACTTCATAGCTCTATCTCATCCCTTTACCGTTGTTCAACTTGCTGAGGTGTTTGTAGAACATGTCTATAAGCTACATGGTCTTCCCAAAAAAATTGTAAGAGATAGACTATATATATTAGTCATTTTTGGCAAGAATTGTTTAAAGCTTTGGGAACCAAACTTTGCTACAACACAGCCTATCACCCTCAAAGTGATGGCCAAACTAAGAGGGTAAATAGGTGTTTGGAGTCCTATATTAGAGATATGACAGGTCATAGACCCAATGAGTGAGTTAAATGGTTTCCTTAGACAAAATGGTGGTATAATACTACTATGCACATTGCAATTGGTATGAGCCCTTGCCAAGCTCTTTAAGGATGTGAGGCTAGACAAATGATTGTACCCAACCATGAAGAGTTATCTGTTGCTGCTGTAGTTGATTTTGTGAAGGAGAGGAATGTACTCAATGGAATACTCAAGAATAACTTGGCACAAGCTCAAAATAGGTTTAAGCTCATTTCTGATAAAAAAAGATTAGAGAGAGAATTTTATGTGGGGGATTGGGTCTTCCTTAAGCTCCAACCATACAAGCAAATTACAGTAACACTATTGGAAAATCAGAAGCAAGTAGCCAAGTACTATGGTCCTTTCAAAAGTCTAGAGAAAATATGAAAGCGTGTGTTTTTAGGAAACAAATGGTTTCCTATTTTCGAATCAATGCCACATATTTGGTAAGTTGATTTTGAGACTTTCATGGAAGATTTATATTGTCCTATTATGAAAATGACTTTGTTAATATTGTAAATATCTTTTATTTATGTACATAGATTTATATTAGGACTAACCTACTAATAAAATATCTTTTCTGTGAGTGTGCTTTATGTGTCCTTGTAGGAATTGGAAACTCACTTATGGAAAGGTGTTGGATTCGTGAAGATCTTCTCAAAGTGCATATAAATACAAGAGATCAGCACCAAGAGAAGACACGGCTTTGGAGTGAATTTGAGAGACAATACACAGTTTTTATTCACGTTTTCAATATTGTCAATTTAGGTTGTGAGTGAAGGTTGTGTCTTACATCCGAACTCACATCTAGGTTTTAATCAAGTTCTTTCTTTTACTTCTGACTAGAATAGGATCTACTTCGGAAAGGGAGTCTGTTCTTGTCATAGAAGGTGATTAGAACTTGTTTAGTATTTTCGTATTTTAGTTTTCACTAATTCATGTTTTTGTAAACATCAAAGTTTTTAATAGTGAAAAGTTTTTGGGCGTAAGCCTGGTTTGCTGGGATCAAAACCAGTAAACGTTTATAATTCTTGTTTTTACTTTTTTATTCTGCTGCTTTAATTGTGGATTTGTGGACAGTTGTGTGTCACATCTGTACTCACATCATGTTAGCTACACGAAACATTCAATTGGTATCAGAGCCAACTCTCAAAATATTATTGAGTGTTGATCCAGAAAGTGTAGTCATAATGGAATGCAAAAATAATCAAAATAGGCCTCCTGTCTTGGATGGCACAAATTATTCTCTTTGGAAGTCTAAAATGCGTAATTACATCAAAGGTATTGATTAAAGGGCATGGATGGGTATCCTTGTGGCCTGGCAACCTCCTATTGTGGAGAAAAGGCCTGAATATGGTGTTGGTGAATCTGTTTTTGAGAGAAAGCCTGAAGAAAGGTGGACTCTTGATGAAATACATGCTGCAAATTATAAATCTAGAGCCATGAGTGCTATTTCCAGCCATGTTTCTGGAAATATGTACAAACTCATCACTAATGAAAGCATTGCTAAGAATGCTTAGGATATCTTACAGATGCATTGTGAGGGGATTCCAAATGTAAAGGCTACTAGGCTTAGGATTTTAATGGATAGATTTGAAATTCTTAGAATGGAAGAGACAGAAGACATAGTCTCTTATGCTGCAAAAATCCATGAAATCTCGAACGAATGTACTAGTCTGGGAGAATTAATTTCTAATGCCATACTTGTGAGTAAGATTTTGAGGACCTTACCTGAGAGGTTTGATATAAAAGTGGCTGCTATAGAGGAAACAAATGACACCAACACAGTAGGTTTAGATAAAATTGTTGGAATCTTAACTGTGTTCGAGCTGAACCTTGATGCTCAGAAAAAGAACAAAACCATAAGCCTTACACTCAAAAGTGCAGCTGCTGTTCCAATAGAGCTTGTGGAACTATCCTCTGAAATTGACAAATCAAATCTTGAGGAAGAGGATGTGGCTCTCATCTCTAAAAAATTCAGTTCCATGTTGAAAACAAGGGAATGAGTAAGTTCCCCAACAGGCCTGCTCCCAGTGCTCCTGAAAAACCAAGAACTAGCACTGAGAATAGTTCAAAAGGCCAAGTCTTGAAAATAAAAAACCCTCTGATTTTGTGCAATGTAGAGCATGTCATGGCTTTGGTCACTATGCTAATGAGTGTGCTAACACACTCAAAAAGAAGGGAATGAGCTTCAATGCCTCTCTGAGTGATAGTGAGGATGAGGAAGAAGTGGCTAACATGTCTATAGTAAATTGCCATTCTGTGTTTAATGCTCATTTTGCAGAAATTGATGAAGAAGTTCCTGAGGAAAATGTGAATGTGGTCCCAGATGTGAACACATCTGTTGACACATCTAATCTGATTTTTAGAGTTGATACACAATGACTTGATGGGACCTATAGAAGTTGAAAGCTTTGGTAGGAAAAGTATGCTTTGTGTGTGTTGATGACTATTCTAGGTACACATGGGTGATATTCTTAAGGGAAAAATCTGAGACAATTGGAGAGTTCAAAAATTGGTACAAAAGGGTTAAAATCTTTATGGTCTTAAGGATGTGAGGATTAGATCTGACCATGGCACTGAATATGAGAACTCAATGTTTACAGCTTTCTGTAACTCTAAGGGAATCACACATGAATTTTCTGCACCTATCACTCCACAAAAAAATGGAATTGCATAGAGAAAGAATAGAACCCTTCAAGAAATGGCTAGGGTTAAGCTAAGTTTCAAAAATTTGTCCAAGAAATTTTGGGCTGAAGCTTTGAATACTTCCTCTCACATTGGCAATAGAGTGTTCCTAAGAATTGGGAGCACAGTTACTCCATATCAAATCCTTCTTGGCAAGAAACCCACTCTTAAGTACTTCCATGTGTTTTGGCGTATATGTTACATCCTTAATGATAGGGAATACTTGTCCAAATTTGATTCAAAGAGTGATAAAGCAATTTTCATGGGATATTCCACTAACAGTAGAGCTTATAGAATTTTTAATCTAAAAACTAAAACCATTATGGAATCTGCAAATGTTGTTTTTGATGACTCACTTGATCTTAACCTCAAGACTGCTGAGGATGATGTTTCAAGTTGCTTACTGGACTGGAAAAATATAGAAACAGGTGCAGAAGAACAAACAGAAGCTGTCGGAACTGAAACAAATGATGAGACAGCAAAGGATGTAACCAAGAATGTGGACACATCTACTTCCACATCTGAACCCACATCTGCTCCCACTTCACAAGTTGTGGGAGATGTGCATGCTCAAGTGAGAACAAGACAGAAAGACAAGGTAGACTATAGAAAGCTGGCTGGATTGTGGAGTTGCTCATCAGCATATTCCCAGGTAAGTTTTTGCTGTTTTGTTTCCAAGATTGAACCAAAGAACATTTTTGAAGCATTGAAAGATGCTGACTGGATTCTTGCTATGCAAGAAGAGTTAAATCAATTTGAAAATAATGATGTTTAGACCCTTGTCCCTAGGCCCTCTCATGGAAATGTCATTGGAACCAAATGGATTTTCAAAAATAAAACTGATGAGAAGGGTGTGATTACTAGGAATAAGGCTAGACTAGTTGCTCAAGGTTATACCCAAATTGAAGGAATTGATTTTGAGGAAACCTTTACTCCTGTTGCAAGAATTGAGTCCATTAGACTCTTGTTGGCCATTTCTTGCTATCTTAAGCTTACTCTTCATCAAATGGATGTTAAGAGTGCCTTTCTAAATGGGGTATTGAATGAGGAAGCCTATGTAGAACAACCAAAAGGTTTTGAGGACTCCAAGTTTCCTAATCATGTTTACAAACTAAAGAAATTAAAGCTCTGTATGGGCTGAAACAAGCTCCTAGAGCTTGGTATGGTAGGTTGACTGACCATTTGCTTCACCTAGGATTCAAGAGAGGTGAGGTGGAAAAAACCTTATTTGTGAGAAAAATAAAAAGGAGATTATTGTGGCACAAATCTATGTGGATGATATTGTGTTTGGGTCAAATTCTGACTCTATACTAACTGAGTTTGTGGAAAGCATGACCTCCACATTTGAGATGAGTATGGAAGGAGAGTTGAACTATTTTCTAGGCTTATAGATAAAGCAATTCAAAGAAGGCATGTTCATCTCTCAGTCTAAATATGCCAAGAATCTTGTGATAAAGTTTGACCTTGAACACTCCTCACATCTCAAAACACCAATGGGATCTTCCCAAAAACTAAGCCATGACTCAGATGGTGAGAGTGTTGACCAGACCCTATACAGAAGCATGATATGCAGTCTGTTGTATCTCACAGCAAGTCGACCAAATATTATGTACAGTTTGTCTCTGTGCAAGATGCCAAGCTACTCCAAAAGTGTCCCATCTTAAAGCCTTGAAAATAATAATCAGATATGTTAGTGGGACTGTGAACCTAGGGTTGCACTACTCTAAGGTGACAAACACTAATTTGGTGGGCTATACTGACTCAGATTGGGCTGGAAATAGTGATGATAGGAAGAGTAATACAGGTGGATGCTTCTACCTAGGGAACAACCTTGTTTCTTGGTACAGTAGGAAGCAGAATTGTGTGTCCTTATCTACTGCAGAGGCTGAATATGTAGCCCTTGGAAGTTGCTGTACACAACTGTTGTGGATGAATCAAATGTTGAAAGACTATGGATTGAATAGATAAATCTTGACTGCTTTTTGTGATAACAAGAGTGCCTTAGACATATCTAAAAACACTGTCCAACATTCTCGAACAAAACACATTAATATTAGACATCATTTCATTAGGGATCTTGTAGAACAAAAAACTGTGTGTTTGGAATTTGTTGGGACTGAAAATCAATTGGCTGATATATTTACAAAGGCATTAGATTTGGAGAGATTTTCCTCCTTGAGGAAGTCTCTTGGATTGTGTAATATTTAAGGTTGTGAGCACAAATGTGCACACATCCACTATCACATCGGTATATTATTTAACTGGAAAATAAATATATCATACATTTGCACGAAATATCTCAATGTGGTCACTTGTGAGTCTTACATCTTTGAAATTTTTTCTGATACCTTAATTGTGGGCATTTCTTGTTCATGTTGTCTTTTGATAACTTGATATAATCTTCTTAGATATCTCACAGTGGGTGCCTTAAATCAATAAGAAATAGCCGCTTCTCCCATTCGTATGAAGCCAAACCATTGTGATCAAGTAATTCTCAAGAGAAAGTTTGAAATTAAACTTGAAAAGATCATTGGGAAAAAGGGCTATCTTTGGGAAATAAGAAAAGTGAAAGCTACTCAAAATGCAAATTATCCACTATAAAAAATGGGTGGATGCATCCTAGAGGCTGTGCAGATTAGATTATTGCTCATTGACTTTTTATGATCTAAATGTGTCCCCAAATGTGACTCACATCCTATGCCACCTATGTAAGCTGAGATTTTTTTCCTCACCTGTGTGTTGCATCATGCTAGACATACTACATTTTAGGTCATATAGGGTGCTTTGTAAATATGCTAGTTAATTTATTTTCATTCTTAATTTATTCTCTGATTTAACATGTTTTTGTTTTCCAAAATCTCTCATGAAAAAGAAAGGTGTGTATCATTCCTCATTGAAAAAGGAAGGACAATTTCAAAAGGGATTCTGTTGAAAAGATATGGCTGAAGTGATTTCTTGTTACCAGAAAAGGCAAGCAAAATTTTGATATATTTTAATCCCTATTTTTTCATGATTTGTTGTGTGGAAATATCAAAGGGTTATAGCCGTTGTGGGATCTTTTTGGTATTTTGTTTTTCTGAGACCTTTTTGGAGAATGAATCCTAAATTTAGTTGAAAAGGGAGAGCTGTGAGAATTTATGAAGCACTCACATCCGTCCCATCCCCTTAAACCCTTGTTAAATCTTGCTCCCTTCTCCCTTAATTTCTCACACGCACACACTGCAATCAATTTTATCTCCTGATCTACCTAACCCTCTTTGCAGAATCCATGGAGCCTTCGCGAGGAAGATGTACTGGATGTTCAACCAATTTCAGTTGCCATAGCTGATACCGCAATTTCTAATCAACCAGCAAAACCTATGTTTTTCGTCGAGGTACCCCCTTCATATCCATCATCTAATTCATCAATGGAGGTACCTCCTTCTGCTAATACTCCTCCATTAGAACCTTCTATTGCTCCCTCATCTCCAAAAATCCCTACTCCTCCTTCCTCTCCTGTTGCTCAAACCATTGTTGTACCACCTGTTGTGGCCCCTTACCCTCTTTGGTCACTCCCCTTACCAATAAAAGGAAGCTACCCACTTCTAAACCAAAAGGGAACCTTGTCCAACCTGCACCCTTCAGGAATTTAAGAAGATCTCACAGGGTGAGAAAGTTATCTGAGGCTGATAAAGCCAAGAATTTGAAAAAGTCTGGTGGCAAACCAACCACAGCCATCACATGTGATGATGAAGAGGAAGAAGAGGAAGTGCCACAGCTGACCAGGTCGAGGAAGCCAAGTGCTCAACCTATTGCAACTCCTTCAACTGATAAAGATGAGGAACCCCAGGCAAACCTCCTTATTGAACAAAAAGGGAAGAAGAAAGTGGCTGAAGCTGGACTTGAACCCATTGTTAAAGCGGAACAATCTGAAGAAAGCTATGAAAGTGATGACACAGTTGCAGATGAGAACTCAAGCTTGGTCGTGATGAGCTTGATCAAGAAAAGGAAGACCAAACACTTGATGAGCCCTCTGATGATGAACCTGAGGCTGAATCTGAAAAGGAGCCATCTCCTCATAAGGAGGTTCCTGTAGTTGTGCACACATCCAAACGCCAGTGTTCTAAAAGACCCCGCCTAAGGGCGCCTAGGCCCCTCTCCAACGCCTAGTTCTAAACCCCGCCTAGGTCCCAACTAATCCCGACTAGTCCCCGCCTAGGCGCTAGGCCTGGCTCCGCCACCTAGCATCCGCCTAGCGCTTTTTAGAACCTTGCCAAACGCACATCTTCAAGGCAGAAAGCTTAAAAGGTTATTTCTAAATCCCTCTCTACCTCTACTGCTTTAACCCCCATATCCTCCAAGTTTTTATCTACTGATGCCTATGATAGACATGAACAAATTGTGAATAAAGCCATCATTTTAGAAATGAAGAGAGATAGGCAGACATTCTCAAAATTGGGCTTAGATAAATTTTTTGAGGAGAGCGGTTTATTTCTGGCTGTTGATCATCCTATCCCCTTCCTTTCAAAGCTTGTGCGTGAATTCTATGCTAATATGACCAAAGGATTGGACAGACCCTCATCCCCCATGTATTGTACAGTCTACGTTAGAGGAAAGTTTATCCATTTTCACCCTCTGTCATCAATGATCTCTGAGGCTTAGAAGAAGGGTTAGACCATGTTTGTGATGTCTCTGAGGAAGTGCTTGTTTCCACCATTACTCATGGGAAAGTAACTGCCTGGCTCATTAAGCCAAAGGATTTAGGGAGTGGTTCCCTTACTTCATTTTATTGCTTTATCCACTACATCTTAACTGCCAATCTCTGCCCTTCCAACAACATGACCTCTGTGACTAGAGTGCAAGCAGATTTACTCTACAGATTGGGTGCAGAGATAAATATCAACTTTGGAGAGTTTATTTTTAGGAAGATTTGTGGGTATGGTGAATCCCCTTCTAAGAAATGGTCCCTTCCTTACCCCTCTCTCATATCCCAAATTTTAGTTGCCCAAGGGGTAAAGCCAGAAAAAGGAGAAGCTAGAATAAGCAAATTTGAGTTGTTTAAAGAGACCAAAACCCTTCTAGATGCTAAGCAGAGGTTTGTTGATCTCCCTCTAGGAATTGTTCCAGAAATTTCTATGCAGGATGTGGGCACATCCAGTCCCACATATGTGAACTCCTTTGAAGCTCAGATGGCAGATCTTGATGCTGAAATTGCTGCCGCTGAAGCTCTCACCACAGCCCTGAATGATCAAATGCAAGCCTCCCAATCACATGCCAATAATCTCAAAGCTCTAAAGGATAGACTCAAGAGATGGCATACTACTCTTTCTAGTAAAAAGGGGGAGATGAAGCTGTTACTGGTGCTGCTACAGCTGACTATTCATCATGGAGAAGCTGGGACATGTAGAACTCAGGGGGATTTTAATTTAAACAATGGTCTGTAAACCCTAAACAGGTTGCTGAATGGTTGTTTTTTGTTATATTTATTGAACTGCAAGTTTTAGTACTAATATGTTCTATGCAGTTGTGTGTGGATGTGTTAACACATCTGCACACACATACATTCAGGGGGAGTTTTCATTTCGTAAAATATAGGTCATAATGAGATCATCATAAATCTTTGGTTTAGACAAGAAAGTCCAAAATAGGGGGAGATTGAAAGAGTGTGTTTTTAGGAAACAATTGGTTTCCTATTTTCGAATCAATGTCACATATTTAGTAAGTTGATTTTGGGACTTTCATGGAAGATTTATATTGTCCTATTATGAAAAGAACTTTGTTAATATTGTAAATATCTTTTATTTATGTACATAGATTTATATTATGACTAACCTACTAATAAAATCTCTTTTCTTGTGAGTGTGCTTTATGTGTCCTTGTAGGAATTGGAAACTCACATATGTAAAAGTGTTGGATTCGTAAAGATATTCTCAAATTGCATATAAATACAAGAGATCAGCACAAAGAGAAGACACGACTTTGAAGTGAATTTGAGAGACAATACACAGTTGTTATTCACGTTTTCAACATTGTCAATTTAGGTTGTGAGTGAAGGTTGTGTCTTACATCCGAACTCATATCTAGGTTTTAATCAAGTTCATTGTTTTACTTCTGATTAGAATAGGATCTACTTGGGAAAGGGAGTCTGTTCTTGTCATAGAAGGTGATTAGAACTTGTTTCGTATTTTCGTATTTTAGTTATCACTAATTCGTTTTTTTGTAAACATCAAAGTTTTTAATAGTAAAAAGTTTATGGGCGTAACCCTGGTTTGCTAGGATCAAAACCAGTAAACATTTATAATTCTTGTTTTTACTTTTTTATTCCGCTGCTTTAATTGTGGATGTGTGGACAGTTGTGTGTCACATCTGTACTCACATTCGTATTCTGTTGAGTGGAGTAAGCTTCCTAACTACACAAAACTTTCAAAATAGGCAAAGTAGCCTATAAGCTGGAACATCCTGTTTCGGCACAAATTCATCCTATATTCCATGTTTCCTTACTCAAGGAGAAAGTAGGAATAAGGCTGTCATTTCGGCTGCTCTGCCTAAAACAAATGTTGAGGGGCAATTGCTAGTTCAACCATTATTGCTCAAGTCTAGAAGAATTGTAAAAAGAGGGAATGTTGCAGTACCTCAAGTGCTTATACATTGGGCTAATGCAGCTGAAGAAGATTCCACGTAGGAGGATGCAGTTTCCATAATTTCTGCCTTGTGGACAAGGGCATTTGTAAGGGGAATGGATTGTCAATTGTCATGGATGTAGCCGTTAGGAGCAATTAGGGTTATTGAGGTAATTAGGGGCAATTTAACTAATATAATGGTAAGAGGGAAATTAGGTTTATTGCCGGAATAATTACAAGAACATGTATTGATGCCAAAAAAATGGAGAAGACATCGGAGGAAATACAAGTGAACACACAAGGGGTAAATAACTTAATATTCTAAGGAATCCACCTAAAAATATAAGTCAAAATTGTCACTCAAAGGTACCCAACCTATGAGATAAGATAAATTAGAAGAAATCCATCTTCTATAAACAAGTCAAAAGACCCAATATTTTAATATAACTCAACTCCCCCTTTTACAATTGCATGATTAGCCAATTTTTATAATCAACATGGAACATCCCTCCAAGGTAGGATAAACTATGTATTAATTATAAGTAGATAAGAATGCCTAAAATATGAAAAGCCAAAAGTCTTGACCAAAATTCGGATGTATCCATCCTTGTGCACATCACTTGGTTAAAAAATCATAACTAATTCTAAAAAAATCAAAATGATGAACCGAAAAGGCAAAAAGTGCATTGGAAACTAGACTCGAAAATCTTTTCGATGATATATAATTTGGTTGCTGCATATATGTGTATAATTACTAGATTGCCCTCAAAGTGGATCCAAAATTCTGGTGTTTATTATTTTGGATTACGATATCAACCGATCTTTTCAATAGTTTCTTGAACTCAAAACAAACCCCACCAAAATGTATCTCAATAATATATTGAAAGGTTGTTTCCCGCATCATGTATGTAATGTACTACACCCTTATTTACTTCAAATGTAATATACTATAAATTGACAACATAATATAACGTAATTTTGAGTCTAATTACAAATAAGGTAACTAAGTTGGATGACATTAATTTTCATTAACGGAGTGAACTAACTTGTTAAAATAAATAACAATCGTTAAATAAGTACCATCTCTTTCATCTTTATTCTCATTTATCTCTAATTTGCATTTTTCAATTTCAAACCATGGATGTATACATTTTGTGAACTCAGAAACACAAATCCCAAAATTAAACTCAAAAATCAAACTAAAATCAAACTCAAAATCAAACCCTATAATCCAAAATTTTGAATCAAATAAATCAATTCGAACCTTAGTTTCTAAAATTTTTGAACCCTAGAATCTAAAACCAAGCCAAATTTGGGTTTGAATCTGCTAGGTTTGACTATTGCCATAGATAACAATAGTATGCTCCTGTGATAACTTGCATCATTGCTGGTTTTTCAAAGCAATGGGATGAATTGATGGGTTCCACTTCATTAGCAACACGTCAGATGAAAATAGAATCAATTTTACGAGAAATAAATGCCAAAATTGATAGATCATCCCTTATGTTATTGTTATTCACTTTTTCAATCAAAAATGGGTGAATCAAAGCGCATCCAACGAACCCATTTTTTAATATAAAAATCTAAAATAAGGTAAAAAACCAAACCTATGGGCTAGAAATAAATGGATCCGCTTATCACGATGAATTCTATTTGTTGTTCCACCAGGAACAACAGTGCCCTATGCGATTGACATATATAGAGCTAAAGATGAACCTCGTTGTTGGGTTTTGATTTATGTCGGCCCCCCTATGGCGTTCAATTCATACTATGGAATTAATTTAGGTTGAAAGTGTGATAGCATCACACTTAGCCAAGTCATAGTGGTTGACTTATTAAAGGTTTTGTTACTTTCTTTGTATTTAAATTAAGTAAATAGTTTGTATATTATTTTTATAATTACTAACCTATTAACCGAAATTTGTTATGTTTTTAGTATTGTGTTTGGTCATTTTATAGGACTCTCATAACTTGGAAAGGAATCTAAGGAGATAAAGATGATTAGAAGATATAAAAGGATAATGAAGATTGGAATGAAGAGATAATGATCAAGGCTTCTGTTATCCATCTTAGAAGGCTCCTTGACTATAAATATGAAGACCATACCTCAGTTGAACACACGGTTTTTAGAGACTAAGTGTGCTGAAGAAAAATAGTCACCTTAGTGTTTTATTTTATTGAGAGTTCTTTTGGTGATTTAGTCATTCTCTTAGTTTACATTGTGTAACCGGTTCAAAAGTGATTTAATAAGAGAAGTTTATTGTCTACGGCATATTGCTGTAGATAAGTGTTTAAACCCTGTGTTTAGTTCTTTTCTATTTATTATTCCGCTGCATTTCTCTGTTGTGCTAGTGCTGGTGCGATAGCATAAGGACTCACATCAGCAAGTTTCGTGTTCCTGTGAACTTCCTAGCCGCTCCATTTCTTTCAATTGGTATCAGAGCCACACTCGACTTCACTGAGTAAGATCCAAGAAAGAGTGGTCATTATGGAAGGACACTTGAATCAATACCGTCCTCCTGGTTTAGATGGATCTAATTATGCCATCTAGAAAGCTAAGATGCGTCTCTTCATCAAAGCAATTGATGAACGAGCATGGCTTAGTATAATCATTCCATGGTCCCCTCCTAAGACTGAAATTAAAAAACAATGAAGAGGGGGAAACCTCAAAAAAGGTTTACAGACTTAAACCTGAGGAAGAATGGACCACTGATGAGGCCACACTTGCTAATTACAATTCCAAGGATCTTGGTGCTATTTCAAGTCATGTGGATGAACACATGTTTAGACTTGTTTTAAATCAAAATATAGAAAAGACTGTCTGGGATATTTTGCAAGCTCACTGTGAAGGTGATGACAGTGTCAAAGCCACTAGATTAAGAATTCTCATGACCAAGTTTGAAAACTTGAGGATGAATGAGACAGAGGACATAAAAAGCTATTCAGCTAAAATGAGAGAAATGTCCAATGAATGCCTCTCCCTAGGTGAGCCTATTTAAAATGCTAGATTAGTATGGAAAATGTTAAGAACTGTCACTGATAAATTTAACATTAAAATTGCTGCTATTGAAGAAGCAAATGACACTGCAACCATGGCTTTAGATACTCTTGTGGGTAAGCTAACTATGTTTGAAATGAATTTTTCTATTCAGCAACAACATAAAGCTGAAAGTGTTGCTCTTACTTCTGCTCTTTCTAAGGTATCCTCAATTCCAAAAGAGATTGAAGAAATCTCAAACGAAATTGATACTTCTAATCTGGAAATCGAAGATGTTGCTCTTTTAACAAAAAAATTTACTTCTTTTTTTAAAAACAAAAGGGACAACAAATTTCCTTCTAAAAAAACAACTACTTTTGATAAACCAAAAGAGGATACTGAGAGTGGTTTCAAGAAACCCTCTAGTTTTTTAAAAACTGATCTGAATCTGTTCAATGTAGAGCCTGCAAAGGCTTTGGGCATTATGCAAATGAATGTGCCAACACACTGAAGAAAAAGGGGATGAGCTTAAGTGCGACCCTTAGTGATAGTGAGGACGAAGATGAATCGCTAAACTTAGCAATCATGGAAATCTCGTCTCCAAATCATGAACATCAATCTGATGTAGCCTCAGATGTTATCACATCTACCATCACATCTTCTGAATCTATTATAAACTGTTATAACTCTTCGCTGAACAAGAAATCTGAGAATGAAGAAGAAGATGATGGAAGCTATCAAGAGCTTCTTGATGCCTATGCTGAGCTATATGCCGATTGGGAAAAGCGTGTTGAAAAAATCGTCGTCTTTGAAAAGGTAACTGAAAAACTCTCTACTGAACTATCTAAAGTTAAAAATGAACTGAATGATGTCTCCACTGAAAATGATAACCAAAAAGATTCAATATCTAAACTCGAGGTCATGCTCACTAAACGTGACATTGAACTTGAGAAGACCAAAACCGAACTCACAGAGGCCAAGAAAACTTTTGAAAAAATGAATACTGGAAAGGCAACTCTTGATGAGGTTCTTAATGTGAGTAAGTTTTCGAAAACAGGTCTTGGTTTTGAATCAAACTTTTTAAAAGAAGGAGAGAGTAGTTCCTCGAAACCTAAGACTTTTCACAACCAAAAATCATCAACCAAGAAGAAAAGATTTGTGTGCCATTACTGCTTCTTACAAGGACATATAAGACCTTTCTGTTATAAGAGGATTCGTGATCTGGGGAAAGATGTTCCTCAAATGAGTGGTCGAATGCAATCACATCACCACTCACATCGCCAGAAAATAGGTCAGTTCGTATGGATTGAAAAGAAGAGCGAGGAATGCAAAGTAGTTTTTACTTCTCTCAAGAGCAGCATTGCAAGCTCATGGTACTTTGATAGCGGGTGTTTAAGGCACATGACAGGTAATGCAAAATACCTAACTGATTACACCTATATCAAAGGTGGAAATGTGAATTATGGGGGAGGAGCACAAGGTAAGATTGTTGGTAAAGGTACTTTATGTGTGAATAACATGCCTAAACTAAAAAACATCTATCATGTAAATGGTTTGAAAGCTAATCTTATTAGTATAAGCCAATTATGTGATGACAATTTACATGTTAATTTTGACAAACATGAATGCAAAGTGTTTGATAACACTAATCAATGCCTATTCAATGGAGTAAGGTCTCAAGATAATTGTTATAAATTCGGTGACAATTTATCATGCCTTAGCTCCAAAACAAATGAACTTGAACTATGGCATCAAAAGTTAGGACATGCTAGCTATAGGAAAATAGAAGAATTAGTTAGATTTGATGCTGTTAAACACTTACCCAAGCTTGACTTTAAACAATCAAGTGTGTGTGGTCCTTGTCAAAAGGGCAAGCAAACCAAAGCCTCTTATCCAAAGGTTGACAAAAGTTCCACATTTGAAATTTTGAAATTAATACATACTGACCTTATGGGACCTATTGAGGTTGAGAGCTTAGGTAAAAAGAAGTATTCTTTTGTTTGTATAGATGATTTCTCTAGGTATACTTGGATGCTATATTTAAAAGAAAAACCTGAAGCACTTGAAGTATTTAAAGTTTGGTATAAAAAGGTAAAAAATTTGTATGGTAAGAAGGTTATCAAAATTAAGCCTGATCATGGAACTGAATATGAGAACACTTTGTTCTCAAAATTTTGTGACTCCAAAGGAATCACCCATGATTTCTCAGCCCCTATAACTCCTCAACAGAATGGGGTTGCTGAAAGAAAAAATCGTACTTTGCAAGAGATGGCTCGTGTTATGCTTAGTTCTAAAAACATCTCTAAACGATTTTGGGCTGAAGCACTTAATACTGCTTGTCACATAGGAAATAGAGTTTATTTGAGAGTTGGATCAACCATGACTCCCTATGAAATCCTACTTGGTAAAAAACCTACTCTTAAATACTTTCATGTTTTTGGATGCATATGATATGTTCTAAATGATAGAGATTATCTATCTAAATTTGATTCCAAAAGTGACAAAGCTGTTTTTCTTGGATATTCCACAAACAGTCGTGCTTATAGGGTCTACAATCTTAGAACTAAAACTATGATGGAATCAATTAATGTTACATTTGATGATACTGCTGACTTAAATATAAAATCTCTTGAAGATGATATAGAGACAATACAGGAATCTCAGAATCAAACTGAACAGATGCAGCAAAATGGACTGCAAAAAGCAGATGGAGGTACCGATGCAACCACATCATCACCTACATCAAGACAAACAAAATCTGCTTCAGAATCCGAAGATTCTGACTGTGCAGCTGAGAATTTGGATAGGACCAAAGACATACCCAGCAGAGTACAAAAGAATCATCCAATATCTCAAGTGGTGGGTGATGTAAATGAGAAAATTAACACAAGGGAAAAGCCAAGGGTCAACTACCGTGAGTTGGCTGGGCTAAGTTGTGTTGAATCACAAGTAAACAAGGTTAGTTCTTGTTGTTTTGTTTCTAATATTGAACCTAAGAATGTTGTAGAAGCTATGAAAGATGATAATTGGATTGTTGCCATGCAAGAAGAACTAAACCAATTTGAGAAAAATGATGTATGGACCTTGGTTCCTAGACCTATAGGAGGAAATGTAATAGGAACTAAGTGGATTTTTAAGAACAAAACTGATGAAAATGGGCAAATTACCAGAAATAAAGCTAGGCTTGTAGCCCAAGGTTACACCCAAATAGAAGGGATAGATTTTGAAGAAGCATTTGCTCCTGTTGCTAGGATAGAGTCAATTAGGCTTTTACTTGCCATTGTCTGTTATTTGGACATCACTCTACATCAAATGGATGTTAAGAGTTCTTTTTTGAATGGTGTCCTAAATGAAGAAGCCTATGTTGAACAACCTAAGGGCTTCACTGATCCCCATTTCCCTGATCATGTTTATAAGCTGAAAAAGGCCCTATATGATCTAAAACAAGCCCCTAGAGCTCGGTATGGGAGGCTAACTGAACACCTCATACAAATGGGGTTTAAGAGAGGTGAGGTAGATAAAACCTTAATTATTTTAAAAGAAAATGTAGGGATCTTGGTGGCCCAAATTTATGTTGATGACATTGTATTTGGATCATCTTCCAAAGATATGTTAGACTATTTTGTTACAAGTATGACCACCACCTTTGAAATGAGTATGATTGGTGAGTTAACATACTTTCTAGGCCTTCAAATAAAACAAAATAAGGAAGGAATTTTTATCTCTCAAAGTAAATATGCCAAAAACTTGGTTAAAAAATTCTCTCTTGACAATGCCTCTCACTTTAAAACCCCTATGGAATCCCAAAAGTTGTACAAAGATGAGAATGGTGAGGATGTTGACCCCACCTTATATAGAAGTATGATTGGGAGCTTGTTGTACCTTTCAGCAAGTCGCCCAGACATCATATTTAGTGTATGCCTGTGTGCTAGATATCAAGCTTGCCCCAAATTATCCCACCTCAAAGCTGTAAAAAGAATTATTAGATATGTTGGTGGAACTATCAATTTAGGGCTAAGCTATACTCGAGAAACCAATACAAATCTGGTAGGATTCAGTGACTCTGATTGGGCAGGCAACACTGATGATAGGAAAAGCACAACTGGAGGTTGTTTTTATCTTGGGACAATTTAGTATCTTGGTATAGTAGAAAACAAAACTGTGTATCCCTATCTACTGATGAGTCAGAATATGTGGCTGTAGGGAGTTGTTGTTCTCAACTTCTTTGGATGAATCAGATGATTAAAGATTATGGTCTTAAAAGTGATACCCTAACTGTTTTTTGTGATAATCTAAGTGCCATAGAAATATCAAAAAATCCTGTTCAACACTCACGTACTAAACACATTGACATTAGACATCATTTTATTCGTGATCTTGTTGAGCAAAAAATTATTAGTATGGAATCAATTAGCACTGAAAAACAGTTGGCTGATATTTTCACCAAAGCCCTTGATTTTCAGAGATTTTCCACTCTAAGGAAGTCTCTGAGTTTGTGTATCATCTGATGATGTGATCCCCCGTGTGGTCACAACTTATCTTATACCTATATATTTAATTCTAACAAAAAAAAATGCATTGCATGATTTATCTCAGTGTGGCCACTTGTATTGCATCTTTGACTTGTCTCCTCTTTGAATTGTGAATTCTTCTTAAAAAGTAGTCAACAACTGTTGACTCAAAATTTATCCTACTGGATGTCTCTTGGTGGGTGCAAAAACAAAAAAAAAAAGAAAACAAAAAAAATGGGAAACAGCTACTCCACTCATGGTATGAAGTCATTTCAATGTGATCAAAATGACATCAAGAGAAAGTTTGGGTCAAATTGAAAAGATCATTCGAAAGAGGGCTATCCATGAGAATAAAGAAGAGTGAAAACTACCCATACTATATTTCCACAAAAAAAATTATTATAATGTGTGGAAGCATTCTTAGAGGCCAAGCAAGACAAGATTTTAATTCATTGACTTTCTAAGAGGAAATGCGTCCCCTGATGTAATTACATTCTATGCCACACATATACTGAGATTTATCCTTCACATATGTGTAATTTATGCATCATTATGTTTATACAAAATTTTAGGTCAACCTGGCCCTTGGTGAAAATTTTAAACAAATGTTTTTCCCTTCGAATTTATTTTTGTTAAAATATTTTATGCTAAACAAAATTTCCTATAATTTTTTTTTAAATGTCTATATGTTTAGGGGGAGTATAAGAATGTGGATTTTTATTGTCTCTATGGTAGGAACATTATCTAAAAAGACTTTATTTTTTATAATTGGTGTTTATCTTTATCATCTAAGGAGTCCAAGGGATTTAAGAACACTACTCCAAGGATTTCTGTTGGCTCAAGGTAAGTTTAGTTCCAATTAATCTCCTATTACACGACTGGTCGAGGGTTTTGTTCTAGTTTAGTTCTAATGAAACTATAATTCCTCAATAGTAACCTAAGCCTAGTGTGATTTAATGAGTGCCATCACATCACTTAAATACCAAAACCCTCTTCTCCTTTAAACCCTCACCGACCATTGTGATCAACCCAAAAACCCTTAGAAATTCCAAAACCCCTCTCTGTTTTTCCTCTGCTCTACACCAAATCAAATGGCATCTCCATCCAACCCTTCTTCTCCGACGGCCGATCGCTCGTCCCCTCCATCTCCGGTGGCCCAAACTGAAGCTGCCGTGGAGCTGTTTGTTGATGTTGATGCTGCCCCGGTCTCAATGTCTCTCCCTGGTGCTGCTGATAACGTCATTGACGCTGACAACCCTGGAGATTTGAAGGCAGTTGGTGCTGTGGCTGGCATGGCTAAGGGCCCCAACTGGTCTCTGAGGCAGAAGGGTTTCTCTCCTAACATGGGGGAGTATACCCCTAAGGTTCGCCCTAATATGGCTGAGCCTGAGTTCATTGAAGGTGAGGATGAAGATTATGACCCCTCTGCTGATCTGAAAAGAAAAAGGGGAAAATCAGCTGCTAGTGGCTCAGGTAGTTCTTCTGGTAAACCCCAATCTCAGCGTAGAAAATACTTGGGTGGTCTTACCGTTTACTCAAGTGAATCTGATGAAGGTGATGTTGAAGCATTCAAGGTTGTGTCTAGAAGAGTTCAATTAGTAGAGCTTGAGGAATTGAAGGAGGCTGAGGAAATTGTTGAATATGCTGCTCAAGACCTAGGTGATATTTTTCCTCATGTCATTGTTAAACATGGGGATCTTCCACCAAGAAGGATCTACACACCTCCTCTGTCCCCTACTCGTGCTACCATAGGTGCTACTTCATCCCCAACTCCATCGCCTCCAGCTATCTCACATGTAGCCCTTGCTCAGTCTTCACCAGGCAACTGGTACTCTGGGGTTCATTCTGAAGGTGATGATGTTGAAGAATATGATGAGCAGGAACATATCCCTCTTCAAGCTCTCCTTGATCTGAGGAAAGGCAAGGGAAAGATGAGAAAATCCAAAGCTGAGGCTGTGGCTTCAATCTCTGCCCAAGCATCTGATATTGGTTCAGACGATGATGAAGCTGAAGATGAGACATTTAAGCTTGGGAGAGATGAACTGGAAGCTGAGAAGGAGGATGCTGCTGAAGATGTAATCACATCTGAACCCTCACCCAGGAGAAGCCTAAGGAAAGCCAGCTCCTCTAAAGCTGAAATGCCTGTGTCAAGGCATACCCCGAGATCAAAACCCTCCTCAAGGAAGGTAAGCCCTCACTCTCCTGAAAAATTCATGTCTAAATCTATTAAGGAAAGGTTTGGATTCTTTAGAAAGAAATGCTTTTTGGTTGAAAGAGTAATTGATAAGACCTTTGAGGAAGTAGGCATGAAAAGGTACCTGGAAGAAAAGGGCATTTTATACTCTGTGTCCTATCCCCATTTCTATTATCCCTCTCTCGTTAGTGAGTTTTATGCAAGTCTTGTCCATGCAATTCAAGATCCTAGGTCTGTTGACTTTGAAAAAGTGAAAATTCGTGGTAGAACCATTTCTTTTTCTCCTGCTATGATTAATATTTTCCTTCATGCTCCCTCTCCTCACATCCCTCCACCCATGGCTCCTAAAAATGAGATTGCCTATTCCCTCACCAATGGTCTTGATCCCACATGGCACACTCAGTTCAAGTGTACTATGCTCACTTCTTTATGTGGTTTTCTGTTCAAAGTCTCAACCTTCAATTGGAAACCCACATCCAATAAGAACATAGTGACTGTGCCTCATGCTGACCTAATCTACAGGATTTTTAATGATCAAGAGTTTAATTTGGGTGAGATTATTTTTGGGAGTGTAGTTCAGTTTGCTGAAAAAGAACTTCCTTCTGACCTTCCTTTTCCGTGTTTAATTACTGGATTATGCTTGAAACAAGGAGTGGAGATTCTTATATCTGATAGGGCAGTTGAAAAGATTGAACCTTTTAATATACAACCTGTGTTAGAATGTACCACAAGGCTTGTAGATTTGCCTGTAGCATTCCCTGATGACCCAGTGATTGATGCCCATGATGGTGATGAAGATGAGCCTGTTGATGTTAATGACAATGTACCTGCATCCCCAGTACCACCAGTTGATCAAGTCAAGGTACTCTCTGAAGAAATAAGGTTTTTGGAAAGATGGATGCTCAACACAAGGGTACAATTCAAGGAAGTATCTGCAAGAAGGAACAAATTGCTGGCTGCAAGGGAAGATCTTTCTGGTCAAAAAGGGGGAGCTAGCTCAAGCCGTGTTTTTCAAGAAGTAAGTCATGAGTTCAGGTGGGAACTACTTGCGGAGACTCAAGCTGAAATGGAGGCGAATCCAAATCCAAAACAGGACTGGGGCAGAACCATCAACTGAATGGGGTTCTTCTGTTTATCGTTGGTTATGATGTTTTGAAAACAATTTTTAATTTCGTGCTTTTTTATTAGGAACAATGGTGATGTTTGTTTGCTTTGGTTTGGTTTGTTTTGGATATTTTGGACATGGTTGTTTATGGTTTTTAATAGCTAGTGTTTAGGGGGAGCATTCGAGCTCTCCATTATGTTCTCCATTTCATATCTTGTGATTGATAATCTTTAGCTTATATGGTGTTTAAAATATCTTTTGTTTGAGATTTGTTTTTGAACAGAAAGCAACAAAATAGGGGGAGATTGAAAGTGTGATAGCATCACACTTAGCCAAGTCAAAGTGGTTGACTTATTAAAGGTTTTGTTACTTTCTTTGTATTTAAATTATGTAAATAATTTGTATATTATTTTTATAATTACTAACCTATTAACCGAAATCTGTTATGTTTTTAGTATTGTGTTTGGTCATTTTATAGGACTCTCATAACTTGGAAAGGAATATAAGGAGACAAAGATGATTAGAAGATATAAAAGGATAATGAAGATTGGAATGAAGAGATAATGATCAAGGCTTCTGTTATCCATCTTAGAAGGCTCCTTGACTATAAATATGAAGACCATACCTCAGTTGAACACAAGGTTTTTGGAGACTAAGTGTGCTGAAGAAAAACAGTCACCTTAGTGTTTTATTTTATTGAGAGTTCTTTTGGTGATTTAGTCATTCTCTTAGTTTACATAGTGTAACCGGTTCAAAAGTGATTTAATAAGAGAAGTTTATTGTCTACGGCATATTGCTGTAGATAAGTGTTTAAACCCTGTGTTTAGTTCTTTTCTATTTATTATTCCGCTGCATTTCTCTGTTGTGCTAGTGCTGGTGCGATAGCATCAAGACTCACATCAGCAAGTTTCGTGTTCCTGTGAACTTCCTAGCCGCTCCATTTCTTTCATAGGTTTCTTGAATATACATGAAATCCCATTTGGGTTTCTTGTTTGGTTTTGAATTGGGGATTTCATTTTGATTTAGGAAACGGTGGTGATTTATGGTGGTGGGGTGGACTAATTGTGGTGGGTGGTTAAATAAGGAGTGTGAGGGGTAAGGAAGAAGACTATCAAACCAATATAGTCTAACGAATGTTAAGTATATTTAACGAGTGTTAGTTTTTTTCTTATTTCAATAATATTTCAGTTGTCTTTTTAACGTCGTTAGGGCACGTTTCATAATATGTAACGACATAGTATAAGTACGTTGGATTTGTTACATGTGTTAAGCAGTGATTGGACAAGAGGGAACTTCCGTTGGGGGCTGACTACGTGAATCTAGGGGTCGCAATCACGGGTATATACAATGGCCAGATGATGGGAAGGAAGGTGTGAAGAATTTCGTTGTATTAGATGAGGCGTAGGTAGCTTAGTTCAGTAGTAGTAGTCAGAATTTAGCCCTAGTTAGTTCAATTTAGTGATTGTTCTTGCTATTAATGTTGTTGTTGTGTTGTTGTTAATTGAATCGAATTCCGTTCACATTTCTTAATTTGATTCAATACTGCTACATGTCCCTCCTCTGCATCCCAGGGTTCATAACAAAAATGAAATAGAGGAAAAAATATTATTATAAATTTTATGATGTATTATCCCACCAACACCTCAGATTGTTATAATTATAATGTATTATCCTCTGTCCAAGACAATTTTTTTCTTCTTGAAGCATCCAAGGGAACATTATTATTTTTTGCAACCAGAGATAATAACACTTTATAATAAATACTCCCTCCGTCCCACCCGAATTTGGACAAAGTTACTTTACACGGAGATTAAGAAATAACAATAAGATAATAAAAATGCGTGGTAGAAAATGAAGAGAGAAAATGAGTGGAGTTAATAGTGGTTGGTTGAATAAATTGTATGGTGGAGAATGAGTTGAGTTAATGAGTGAGTGGGGTATGCCCATTTTTTTATTATGATAAACTTTCCTTTTTGGGTTGTCCAAATTCGGATGGAACGCCCAAAAAGGAAATTTGTCCAAATTCGGGTGGGACGGAGGGAGTACAATTTGGTAACAAATTTAACAAAATCCTTATCCCAATTAGCAAAATCTATCCTGATTTTCTGTATTGGAAATAAAAATATTAGATAGCCAGAATCTGATTTTTAATATTTGTAAATGTTTTCGGTAAGTCAATTTCATTCTTAGATTTCACAATGTCCCATTTCTTTAAAGAGATGAGTGATTGCTTGAACAATCACACAGCAAAAATGGCTTCCAAAATGATTACCTACCAAAGGAAAAGAAAGAGAGAAATTCATCATTCCAAAACCCAGTCTAGGGGTTTTAATTTGCTGAATTTTCCCTCCCATATCACCACCGAGATTTTAACAAGAGTTCCTCCCAAAGATGTTCTTCACTGCAGGTGTGTTTGTAAAACTCTATGCAGATTAATTTCAGAACATCCTTTTGCTAAGAATTTCCTATCAAAATCGCCATTTCTTTCTGTTATACATCAATCTGGCGATGATATCATCTTGAGTAGGCTCTGGGGATACGGTGAATTTGATGGATCCTCTAAAACCCTAAAGCAGATTTCAACCCACTTTATTCCTAGAATGGAAAATGTAGAATTAGTGGGTTGTTCTAATGGGTTGATTTGTTTTTGGTATATGCCTTCTTCATTGGGTAAAAGTCTTCACATTGCCAATCCTGTGTTGGGACAACATGTCCTCCTTCCTATACCCTTTAGTGATAAATATGTTTCTATAAAGGAGACTTATTGGTTTGGCTATGTTCCGAAGATTGGGTGTTACAAAGTCATTAGAATTAGGATTCGAAAGGCGCTAATTCCTCAGTCCAATCCCCGCAAATTCGGTATGAAATCTGAGATTCATGTTTTAGTTGTTGGCTCTAATTCATGGAATTATGTGGGTGATGCCCCATTTCCTCTCCATGGTAAGTTTTGTGTGGATATCGTTGAAGGATGTATTCATTGGTTGGTTGATGATGATAGAAACTCTTTAAAATTGCACTCCTTCAATGTTGAGGAAGATCGAGCCTCTACCTTTCCTGCTCCGCCTGAAATAGGAAACAAATGCTACTTTTTTGAGATAGGTGTTCTGGGAAAAAAATTCTGTTTAATTGAATGTAATTCTAATGTTGAGCAAATTGAGATATGGTCTATGAAAGAATATGGAGTTGCATCATCGTGGACCAAGGACCACATGTTTTATCTCAAGGCGGTTGATATCCAACTTAGGCTCTTACCATTTGTAAGATACGGGGACATTATGATCTATTCACTTGGTGGAAGACTCCTTTTCCATGATCCAAAAGAGAACAAGCATGGAATTATTACTTTTGGTCGAGCAAGGAAACCCTTTAGGGTTTTTATACCAAGCTTTCTTTCTCTCACTCACGGTTTTAATGGAAAGTTCTTGAGGGTTAAGAATCTGAAGTCTTACTGCATCACTTAACTGTTTGGTTAGAGCATTTGTTGGCTCCATTAATGCGTTGTGGATTGTTTTGTTGGACCCACGCAAGCTATAGTCATGTGATCATGGTGGCTTTAGTCTTGTAATTCGGATTAAAAGAAGATGTATTTTGTACTTATCAAGGCATTAATAGATATTACTCCAGTCATGTGATCATGGGGTTCTTCATATTCATCATTCATGTAAGTTACTTGATAAAATGTGTCCTCAATTAATGAACAAGTGTTTATACAAGTGTTTACACAAGCTTAGCATACTTACGTTATTACCCTTATATTAATACAAGTCGTGTAGTTTCTAAACCATGTTTGCATATTTATGTAAATGAATCTAGTCCAGGATTACAATCCTTAATCTCCACTCTATTGACTTCTGATGGATTGGTAGGGGTTGGCAACGCAGATGTGGATGTTGGAATCTTAGTTTGGTCGCGTCAAATAGTTCTGAATCTCGAATCTACTAAAATTATGATGAAATGAAAACCTTGAACTAAATACACCAAATATCATTGTGGAATCTTAGTTTAATCTTCCAAGGAAAGCAGACTATCATATGAAGCACATACAATGAACCCTTGGGTCAGTAATGAAACGAACATGTACCACCAATAGAACGGGTTCCGTTGGCGGTTTTAAGAGCTTCACCACCCCCATTACCACCGCCACCACTGCAAGTCATCGGAATGTCTGCGGTAGTGGTAATGGTGGTTGGTGTGGGGACTTCCACAGGCTTTCTAGAACGGTTCCGGCCACGATGAACGTGGCGCTCACAGTACTTATGACCAGCCACTATATCTCTAGAGCACCTCCATTTCTTCCCATCTGTTCTCCTGCATCTCCCTGGCTTTGGATCCATTGCTCCTCTTCCCCAATATCCAGATTGCTTAACTAAGATTATCACAAAACTCAAGTCAATATACTTAATTTAAATCACTAATTCTCAAAAACTTCAGCATCTAAATTACACACACATTATCCAATGGTATTGCTTTACAGAATGCAAACTGCAAATCAACCAAAAGCAGGATCTTTAATGAAAATGTATAACAAGCAAGACTAAAACACTAAGAGAAGAAGAACAAGGTGCAAGTGTTATTGCCATATATTGTGCATAAACAGTTGTACCTTGCTCAAGATTTCAGTATTAACAAACTAAAAAGATTCACCAACAAAGCAAACCCAGTTCAGATCACACATAAACATCAATTGAGCGAGCAAGAAATATTTCAAAGAACCTATCTTTACTAGGAAAAGAGTTGAGAAATTGACTTACTAGCAGGTTGAAAATGGGGGTAGTGTTGATAAGGGTGAGAGAACTCTATAAAGCATTCAGGGTCGTTAAGCAAGTAAAGCATCTACATAGTTACCTTCAATTGTTTCCAACATATTCCCTCAGTTCAAAATAAGTCATACGGCAGTCCCAAATGTTTCAATCTGCATAGTTAACTATAATGATATAATAACAAAATAAAACAAAACAAAACCCTAGTTTGGCAAGTAAACACAATAAAAATATAACAAAATCATTCAATTTCACAAGAAACTACAGAGAAACGACTGTGTGATAGGAAATTAAAACGGATAACGAAGGAGAAACAGTGAAAAATTACAGGGGAGGGGGGGGGGGAAGAACTGACCTTGCTAACTGTGTGGTAGAAGGCGACTAGGGCTTTAGCAATCGACTGATGGATAGCATAGATCTGAGAAGTTTTACCACCGCCCTTGACTCGGATACGCATGTCGACGCCGGCGAAACGGTGGCGGCCGAGAAGGAGGATAGGCTCGAAGGCCTTGTAACGAAGGATTTCGGGCTCGACTAGCTCGATTGGGACGCCATTGATTTGATGAGGCCTCTTCCTTTCTTGAAGTGGGTGACGGCGAGGGAAGTTTTCTTGCGGCCGAAGCACTGGACTGATTCGATAGTTGTCGCCATGGTGGTCGTCGATCTCTCTCTCACTCTCAGCTGAATGGGGTAGAGGAAAGGGGGAGATATTAGGGTTTTTGAGGGAAATGGACAGGCTTTTGATGTGTTTGGTTGAGGGAGATGGACCATGGGCTTTTAATATCAACTTAGGCCGAGAAGTTAGGGCGGCCGCAACAAAGTTAGGGCGACCACACCAACTTTTTAAATTTTTTGATATCCGTCGTTAAATCTGTAGCCAAATGTAAATGAAAAAATATTTTTTTAATTTATATAGCGACAGAAAATATTCCTTGTTAAATTTTTTCGATACCCGTCGTTAAATCCGTCGCCAAATGTAAAAGAATTTTTTTTTTAATTTTTAATTTATATAGCGACAGAAAACATCCCTCGTTAATTTTTTTTCAAAATCCGTCGTTAAATCCGTCGCCAAATGTAAAAGAAAAAATATTTTTTTTATTTTTAATTTACATAGCGACAGAACACATTCCTCGTTAAATCCTTTTTGAAATCCGTCGCTAAATCCGTCGCCAAATGTAAAAGATTTTTTTTTTAATTTTAAATTTACATAGTGACAGAACATATCCCTCATTAAATATTTTTTGAAATCCGTCGTTAAATCCATCGCCAAATGTAAAAGAAAAAATATATTTTTTAATTTTTAATTTACATAGCGACATAACACATCCCTCGTTAAATTTTTTTGAAATCAGTCGTTAATTCGTTGGAAAGTTGTCGGAAAAAATACCGGCACTTTTTTTACGCCATTATTACGTTGGATTAGCATCGGAATATATTCCGTCGCTATATCCGTCGTTAAATCCGTCGATAATTTTGTAGTAGACGGGTTATTCCGTTTTTGTCGGAGATCTGTCGCTATTACGTCGCTATTGCCGACGGATTTTTTTTCGTCGTTAATATCCGTCGAAATTTGACAGTTTTCTTGTAGTGAAATGGCTAGTTTGAATTAGGGCTTGAGTGTAAAGAAATCACGAAGTCCCAACTATGTTACGAATTTGGCAAATATATAGGCATTCAGTTTGGATTTTGGGAGAAAAATGAAACCCTATATTTGAAGCAATGGTGGATATTGAAGAATCCCCAACTTTCATCCGGTAGTAGTCAATTTTGTGAGGTGTTGAAATTTACAAAAAGAGATATTTTGAGTTGAGTATATGATATTGTTGTTAGGGATTTAACTTAATTACCATGAGAAGTAGGTAATGCAATTTGGGTTCTTAAAATATTTATGCAATTTTTTTAAAAAAAATTGTGGCTAATGACGGAAATGGGTGGTGATTTGTGGTGTTTGCTGACGGACGATGATGTTGTTTGGTGACGGACTGGGGAGAGTATGAGGAAAGGAAGAAGACAACCTAACCCATTAACTAGGCTAACAAATGTTTGTGTATTTAGCGGGTGCTAGTCTTCTTTTGTGTTGTGCTGACTAGGATATCAGGTTGGCATTTTTGTTAGGTTTTTCAATGTCTATATGTTCAATTGTATTATATTTAACCATGTGCTATAATACATATATTGAAGATGTAAATAGGTAGTATATGTTTGTCATTCACCCGCAGTAAAATGGGTTATTTTAGACATGGAAAACATGAGTCCATGAATGGGCATTTGTGTAACTTTTATAACTTTCCTCTCTTGACACTTTAGAACATTTAACTTTGTCCCGTTAAATGATCAATCATCATCAACACACAAAGTTAGGTCCTAACACCTTGCTTACTGATCTACTCTGTATTTTATCTTGTTTCACTGGCATGTGTCTATCACTATGGGTCAGTTTTAGTTCTGTTCATCTCCCTTTCATTAATTGTACACTTTTAATGAATGGGGTTTAGATGAAGATATGTTGCTACAACTCTGCATTGTATGCCCAATAGGTTCCGGTGACCATGTTGCCATTTGTGGAGCATTTCTCGTAAAAAATTAACGTTTGTTGAGAGTATATATTATGTTACATACCAATAGAAGGGGGGCTGCTCACTCATGCATACCAAACTCAAGGTGGTAGAAACAGGGGTGGACACAAGATGGGAGATGGGGGTGGAAGTGAACCCCCCAATTTCTGTCAACAGTTAAAAAAAAATTACCAAGTGCATCGCCCTTTTCTTATCAACTTCAACCCACCCCACAAAAAAATAACATACAGTGAAAAAAAGGAAATAGAAAAAGACAAGGACAGAAACAAAAAAAAAAAAAAAAAAACAGCAAAGGGAACGGAAAGGAAAAAAAATAAACGATCCAACAGATACCACGAACCACCCCTCAACGCTCCTTTCGAGCCAACTCCGACCAAAAACTAGCCGGCCATCTCCACCACCTCCGATCTTACACATACACACTCACTCTTATAGTAAGATTCAATTTTGGGATTTCAATTTAGTGCTTTATGTTAGAACGTGAATTGCAAAATGTGTGTACTTAATAAATATAAGTGACATGTAGACGTACATGTATAAATCATTAAAATAATGTTATTGAAAAGTATAGAATATTAATTAAATGTGTAGAATTCCCGAGGTAGAAATTACCTATTTATGATGGGCAGAATGGTAATTTCACACCGCTTAATTGAAAGGGTGTAGTCCCTTGATGAGGTGCCATTGTTTCCTATATATAGAGGCCTACCATCAGCCTAGAAACTACTACATCATCCTTATTTACTCTCTCTATAATCTGAGTTCTAAGGAAGGCATTCATCATCAAGAAGATCTACAATTCCCTACGTGATTTTCTTCTTCTTCTCTTCCTTCCTTTGCAAGAACATCATCAAGTAACAAGATGGACTCAACAGGTATCACGCTTCTGCCTTCATCTTCTTCTCTTACTTAATCTAGACTTGAGTGCTTTCGAGTTATTGGAATAGAAATGTTCCAATAATTGGTATCAGAGCCACTCAAGTTTTGGATTAAGTTTGAATTCTTATAGCATATGTTTGCTATACTTTGATTTTTTAATCCTGTTGAAATCATTATGTTATGATGTTATTTAAATGCTCTAATTCGTTGCTAGAGTGTTATTATTCATTACTTGATTAAATTATGAATATGGATTAAAGTTTACTCAAAAGGACATGATGGTTCATGCAAGATTATCCCATTGACACAACAGAGCGTTTTATGTCGCACAACCGTGTTGGCACTACTTGTGTATTCATGTCTTGGTTAAGCGTTAATTTTTGCTTGCCGTTCATCTTTTGTGTGAAGAAAATTTTTCTGTGAAAAGGGCCTTGCTCGGCCAATTATGAAAAGGTGCCTTTTGGAAAAGCTGTGAATAGTGACTGCACGGGCGTGCAAGTTATAACGCACGGCCGTGCAAACACTGTTCATGTATTTTCAAAAATTTTCAATTTGATTCGGTCGTGCACTTATGAACTGGTGCAACTCTAATTCATTCATAGAGTATTGTGTTAAATTATAATTATAAATTTGGTTTTACTCAAAAGACTTTCAATACTTAATGTAAGATTATCCCATTTTGAACATAGCCACCATCATTGGATGCGTTGTGAGTTTGTTCAAATGCATAGCCACGCATTTAAAAATGTGTTGTGAGTATGCGGATCTACTTGCTTTGGTTGAATATTGATTCACCATTAAGTTAAGAATTGATAGTCAAAATCTGAAAAATTTGACATTCAGGGTCTGCTCGGCCGAGCACCTTCCTTGACTCGTCCGAGCACTCCATTTGAATCAGCACAACGTTTGAAATTTTTTGAAAAGGCGTCATCCAACGGTCATGATGCTCGGCCGAGCACCCCTAAGGACTCGGCCGAGCACCTCTAAGAACTCGGCCGAGCACCCCTAAGACTCGGCCGAGCATAAGGGATCAGAAAGGGATGTTCTCTGGAGGGTTTTGCTCGGCCGAGCATGACTCATTTTGGCCAGATTTTAAAAAATTTCAATATTTTGCTATTTTGGTCAATTTTCATTCATTATTTGAGTAAAGTATACATTAATTTGTGCCCTAAAGTGTGATTAATTATATGCTTAGCAATTTCATTCATTTCTAAACAATATTGTCGCCAAAGTGATTTACGTTGTTTAGATACGAAATTGTAAAGTGATGAATGTTCTTATTGATATGTGATAACATGCTTGATTCCCAAAGGTGACCTTGTTGTTGACTAAGTATTTGCATTCATGGGGTAATAATTGAATAAAACGTTTGGTCATTTTAAATACTTTGAACCATCCCAAAGGAAGGCGGGTATTTAAAATGAGTTGTTTATATTCTTAATTGCCGGGTAACAAATACTTTAAATCTTAGGACATTTTTAATACTTGAATCGGCCCAAAGGAAGGCAAGTATTTAAAATGTGTTGTTTAAAGTAATTTATTACCCTAAGATAAATCAAATTATGAGTCAATTCGCAATCCAAAGATTTGTTTTGATGTCATGATGATTATCTTTTTGATGGGATTCATTGATATAGTTAATCACTTTATTCATTATGTAGTTTCTTATACATGTTTTGTATTCATTATTCGTTCTTATTCCCAACAAATTTGATAAACGCTTCATCTATTACTACTGCCATGAATAATGTTCCAATGCTTAATGGGATTAACTTTAAAACTTGGAAAAATAATATAACGATGATCTTAGGATGTATGGACATCGATCACGCATTAGGGGAACCAAGTCCCGCTAAAGGAAATACCGTTATAGCACGGAAAAATGTTGAGCAATGGGAACGGTCCAACCGCGTGAGTCTAATGATCATGGAAAATGCAGTTTCAAAGACATTTTTGGACAATGTCTCTGAGATCGAAAATGCTGAGTTTTTTCTTGAAGTCTTGTGGAAACTTGTTTCCATTCGGTACAAGGGTGAGGAAAATCTTAGGGAGTACATTATTGAATTATTTCAATTTTTCGATCAAACTAAAGGCACTTAAGTTAGAGATTTCGGAAGATTTTCTCGTGCACTTAGTTTTGATCTATCTTCCTCCTCAATTTGGTCCTTTTGAGGTGATCTATAAATGTCAAAAGTACAAGTGAAATATTAATGAATTACTTTCACATATGACATTAGAGGAAGATAGGATGAAATATCTTAAATTAGAAAGTACTCACTCAGCATTTACTTCTTCTCGTGGGATTAAGAGAAGAGGGAAGGAAATTGCGGTTGCAAGTAAGAAGCTTAAGGGATCATTTAATGTTCGTAAAGTCAAGATATGCTTCTTTTGCAAGGACCTTACTCGCATGAAGAACGACTACCATAAGTATCGCGAATGGCGAATTCAGAATGGTATGTCATTTGGTCTTGTTTGTACTAAGGAAAATTTGGTTTCAATTCCTTAATATACATGGTGGTTGTATTTGGTACAACAACTCACATTAGTTCATGTATGCAGGGTTGTCTGAATTACCGAATTCCCAGTAAAGATGAGAAATACATCTATATGGGAGCTGGAAATCCGGTTAAAGTTATAGGCTTAGGGACTTTTAGATTAATGATAAGTACTGGCTATTATTTTGTACTAAATAATATATTCATTGTACCGTCCTTTAGATGGAATTTAAAATATATCACAGTTTTGGACAAGGAATGTTACTCTTGTTCTTTTGATAATAATAAATGTCATCTTTATTTTAAATTCCTAACTTGTCGGTACTAGTACTTTGTCATATATCGATAATCTTAATTTACTTGACACAGTCAAGAAAATGAATGAGTCCCATAATAATGAAACCAAAACTAAAGGCACTAAGCAAAATTTATCAAGTGAAAATTCTTGTATTATATGGCATAGACGTTTGGGTCATATCTCCGAAGGGAGAATTGATAAAGCTTATGTCAGAGGGAATCCTAAAAACAACTTGATACTCCGGATAAAAACTTTTGCATTTAGTGTTTTAAAGAAAAATTTACAAACATTAAAGGAAATAGGATCTTTGAGAGTATCAAACGTCTTGGAACTAATTCATATGGACCATTTACTAACCCTTCATGGAATGGTCAACAATATTCCATCACATTCATAGATGATTACTCTCATTATGGATACATTATTTTCTTCATGTAAAGTCTAAATCATTGGACGTGTTGGGTGAATGACGTCCAGGTCCTTTATATTCGCTATCTTGAAGAGCGTGGAATTGTCCCTCACTACACCATGCCGGGCAAACCTAGCATAGTATAGTGGAGAGACATAATAGAATCCTTAAGGATATGGTAAGAAGTGTGTTTTCCTGTACTTCTTTACCTCACTCATTATAGGCGACGCATTAAAAATCGCAACTTATATTCTCAATAGAGCACCTTCCATTAGGTTTAGCCCTATTTTAGGGTTTGCTAAGAGATCTAAGGGATATAAATTTTATGACCCGAAAACTAGAACATTTTTCGAGACTTGCAATGATAGGTTCTTTGAGAATGTTGAATTTAGTGGGAGAAATAGTAATGATTTTGAATTTGAAGAGTTAGAGGAACCACTCTATATTCCTTTAACTTTAGTTCCTGTTGGAAATCAAGTAATTGTACCTGAAATTCAACAAAGAACATACAATTCAAAATAATATAGCGATTCCCGTAAATAACGGACAACATGAAGATGTTGGACATGAGGAAATTCAACAACATCAAAATGAGGATGAACCAGTGCCCTTAAGGAGATCTACTAGAGAAACAAGAAGTATTATTCCGGATATTTATGATGTGTATCTTGCGGAGAATGAGGACACCATAGGTTTAGTGGGAGATGAACCTATGACCTTCCATGAAGCCATTAATAGTCCTAATTCTCATAAGTGGATCAATGCCATTAATAAGGAGTTAAAATCAATGAAAGACAATGACGTTTGGGATCTTGTCCCATTACCTGAAGGTGCAAAACTTATTGGTTGTAAATGGATATTTAAAACCAAAAGGGATTCGCAAGGTAATATGGAAAGATATAAGGCACGTCTTGTTGCTAAGGGATTTACTCAAAAGGAAGGCATTGATTATAAAGAAATATTTTCTCCGGTATCTTCTAAACCCTCTTTTATGATCATTATGGCATTAGTGGCACATTATGATCTTGAGCTTCATCAAATGGATGTTAAGACGGATTTTCTCAATGGAGACATTGAGGAAACCATCTATATAAGGAAACCAGAAATGGTGACCTATTCAGATCAAACTAATCAATTAGTTTGTAAACTTAAGAAATTTATTTATGGTCTCAAGCAAGCTTCTCGTCAATGGTATTCAAAATTTAGTCAAGTTATTCTTTCATTTGGTTTTTGAAATGAATCTTGATGAAGATTGTGTATACCATAAGTTCAGTGGGAGTAGATTTATAATTTTGGTCTTATATGTGGATGATATTTTACTTGCTAGTAATAATAAGGACCTTCTAAAGGAAAATAAGAAATTTCTCTCAAAGAAATTTGAGATGAAAGATCTTGGTGAGACATATTTTGTATTGGGAATCTAAATTCATCGTGATCATTCACGGGGTATTTTGGGATTATCACAAAAGAGCTATATAGAGAAGGTATTACAAAGGTTTAGCATGGAAAATTGTAAACCACATGACACCCCTGTCTCTAAAGGAGATAAATTCATTAAGTAATTTCCATGCTACACATCTATACTTTGAATCTATGTCATTTAGTTGGAACATATCCCTTATGCACCGGCAGTAGGAAGCTTAATGTATGCGCAAGTCTGTACTCGTCCAGACCTTGCATTTATTATTGGGATGCTTGGTCAATACCAAAGCAATTCGGAAAGAAGAACATTAAGTCGCATCCAAAATAATGATGAAGTACCTATAAAACATTAAACTACATGCTTATGTATACAAAATCGGATCATTTTGAGATTATTAGGTATTCCGATTCTGTTTTACTGGATGCAAAGATGTCAAAAGACATCATATGGTTATGTCTCTTGTTGAAGAGAAATAAGTATAAAATAAACAAATAGATAAACAACTTATAGGATCAAACTCCATGTTATTGGATCCATTTTATAAAGCGTTATCTTTTTTTTTTTATGTTTCACGAGCATACTGCTCATATGGGTGAAACGATTTTGATAATGCATAATATAGTGGGAGTTTGAGTTGTACTTTATTTGATATTTGTTTTATTCATATTGATCTCATTTGGTTAATTAGGACTAGTTGATGGAACATATATACATGTTTTAATATATTCATTAAGTTTTCCATGCTACACATCTATACTTAATCTATGTCATTTAGTTGAACATATATATGTGATTAATGTGGGTTTAGTTGCGAATCAATTACAACGACTGCCCCTTTAGTTCCAATACTTGTGAAACTAATGGACGAGATTGTTTGAGAAGGACAATGAAGTGCACATATGGATTGTCATTTACATTATGAATATGATTTTATATGTATACTTAATAAATATAAGTGACATGTAGACGTACATGTATAAATCATTAAAATAATGTTATTGAAAAGTATAGAATATTAATTAAATGTGTAGAATTCCCGAGGTGGAAATTACCTATTTATGATGGGCAGAATGGTAATTTCACACCGCTTAATTGAAAGGGTGTAGTTCCTTGATGAGGTGCCATTGTTTCCTATATATAGAGGCCTACCATCGGCCTAGAAACTACTACATCATCCTTATTTACTTTCTCTATAATCTGAGTTCTAAGGAAGACATTCATCATCAAGAAGATCTACAATTCCCTACGTGATTTTCTTCTTCTTCTCTTCCTTCCTTTGCAAGGACACCATCAAGTAACAAGATGGACTCAACAGGTATCACGCTTCCGCCTTCATCTTCTTCTCTTACTTAATCTAGACTTGAGTGCTTTCGGATTATTGGAATAGGAATGTTCCAACACTTTATTGTTAGGGTTTTTATTGTTGAATGATTTGAGATTTTTGATTTAGGGTTTTGAAATGAGATTTCAATTTTGATTTGATTTGATTTGATTTATGGTTCATAGTAAGAATTATTATGATGGGACATGTAATATGAGGGGTGAATTTGTGTTGTGTCTTTAAAGTTTACTATTGAGGATGTATTTGATGATTGGAGTTTGAGTTTGGTGAAACTTCAGGTACAAGGGTATGATGGAGCAAGTAATACGAATGGTGAATTTGGTGGTTTGTGAACTTTGATTATGAAATAAAATCCGTTTGCATAGTATATTTATTGTTTAGGGTGAATTTGGTGGTTACAAATGATTATGAAAACGAGTAAGGAACAAATTTAGTATGTTATTTGTTTCTTGTAGTAGTTATGTAAAAAAAAAAAATTGAAGCTTTTGTGAACCTGCTTGATTTTGGGTCTGGATCCCCCCCCCCCTTTAGAAAAGTGGATTTACTTAATAAATCCTACTCAACTTTATTACACGATGCCTACCCTGTATTCTAGTGAAGGCCACATCCAATATTGGTAGAGGTCCATGTTAGGAATTTAGCATGGGAGATAATTAGGAGAACAGCAGTAACAATGAAAATAAATGATGGAAAATCAAGACTACAAGTGCATGTAAAATCCCTAAAACTATGCAAAATATTCGAGGGATAACGACATGCTAATATAATCAAGGATTATAAATGGAATGAAACACTTGCATCCATAGCAGTTAAAGACGGAGGAAGAACAATTGAATATATTGTAAAAGATGGCTTCATTTATTATGCATGAAAATTTAAGGTATTATGTGCTCTTTTAGAGCATATCTTGTATTTTATAATACACAAAATCTGGGGAGAAACGCGTTTCTCCGTCGCCCATGGAGAAACGGGGCTTGTTTTGTCGTGCGACATACCTAGCCAATAGCCAGAAGCTTTGGAAAGGATATCCAGAAGCTTTGGAAAGGATATCCAGAAACCAAATATTTTTTCTGGATATCCTTTACAAAGCTTCTGGATATCCATTTCAAAGCTTCGGATATCAGCTTTGTAAAGGATATCCGAAAAATACTTGGTTTCTGGATATCCTTTACAAAGCTTCTGGATATCCATTTCAAAGCTTCTGGATATCCAGAAGCTTTGTAAAGGATATCCAGAAACTGGCTGCTTATGTCGTGCGACATAACAAGCCCGTTTCTCCAAGAAACGCGTTTCTCCCCAGACGCACTCTTTATAATATTAAATTTATGTAGTATCTCACCGAAGTGACTTCTCCCATTTGGATTTATAAATGTTAAATACATTATATTTGGTTTTGTATGTTTTATGTGAATATTGATTTGCCAAAAAGATGGTAACAATTGGAATGTCCGGGTAGTTTGGGTATTCCTGATTTTATACAAGTAACGGGGGAACGGTATTAGGGGAATATATATATATATATATATATATATATATATATATATATACTCCTCCGTCCCGGAGAAGGTTATCCATTTACTGTTACACGCGAAAAATAAGGAATAATATTATTAAAGTAGGAGTTGTGAGTGAGTAGGCGAGAGAAAGTGTGGTAAAGAATAGTAAGTGGATAGTTGTTTTGAGTATGATAAGTGGGTCCCATTAATAAATAAGTGTTACAAAATTTCCTTTTTAGGAAGTGTGACTTACCAATGGGACACCTTAAATGGCATATTGGGTAAGGTTTTCCGAGACTGAGGAAGTGTATATATATATATATATATATATATATATATATATATATATATATATATATATATATATATATATATATATATATATTCCTGCATGCGGACACGATGGAAAAATGTAAATAAATATCCTTGTTTTGGTCAATTTCTGGTATATTGAAATTTAACTTTCGGTGGAATGATTTAGAGCACAAATGGAATAAAAGAATGTGAAAATTCAAGATGCTACGCCAAGATGTAATGAGGAAAGCCCTTGATCAATTGATCTCCGGCACAAAACCTTGGGAGGCTTTAGAAAAAGCCTACATTAACAAAAAATGTTTATAAATTTCTGTTGTGTGAGTACAAAGTGGAAGTATAGTGAGAGTTGCAAAGTTGCCGTCCATGGCGCCTATCCCTAGCTCTCCTTTTATACCCCAAGAATGATAAATGATTAGCAAGTAATCGAAAATCCCTAAATATTCGGATCAGGTTGCTGAAGATAAGGGAGCGTTGTTGTTTCATCCCAAAAATTTTACTCAGCATGACATCTACATCTTGATCATTCACCTTGAGGTAACATCTTGATTAACGTCTTGAACTAACGCCTTGAAATATCAGTTGTATATTTCTCTATTTTTCAGGAAATAAGTTACGATTCAAATGGGATAACCTTTTCTTTGAAGACCTTGTCAAACAGAGTATTTAAACTTCATAAACGGCCATAAGTCCCACAGATAACTAACGGTTGTTCATCATCAACTGAGGACGAGATTCTAGGCGAAATATCAGGAAGAGCATTCAAGTTGTTGTTTCGGTTACACATACAAATATATAAACCCTCTAGAGCGCACATGTATTCACGTTACGTACTCTTCTCTACTATCATACTGCACTTTGTACTCAAAGAACTACTAAATTCAATAACATTTTTTTGGTTAAGGTAGGCTTTTCCTAAAGCCTCCCGAGGTTTTTCCCGGCGAACGATTGTTCAAAGGTTTTCCTCGTTACATCTTCGTGTTCATCTTGATTTGAGAGTTATATTTCTTTTGTGCCCAAACATCCTTGATAGATAAATTTATTTGTTGAAATTTGTCCAAAACAATTTGGTGCCGCATGTGAAAACTTTGGTTTCTTAGATTTCAATCAATATGAGCAATCTTACTTCAGCAATGTCTACCCCCATCATTACGACTGGGCAAAAACCAACACGTCAAGCTTGCCCATGACTTCTAGCATGGATTCGCTTGTTGGATCTGGCGCTGTTACGTCTCAAAACCAAGGTCTCAACCTAGGAGGATCTTCATCCATGATGCTGCCTGGAATTTCTCTAGAAGTCGTAACTGCCATGACGGCTATGATGCAGCAGTTGAAGGACCAGATTGACGGGCATCAACATACCAATGAGATGATCTTCAATCACATCGATAGTCTATGACATGATTTATCGGCTTCAGTGCACAGTGTTCCAATAGTCAGCATGCCGGAGACCTCACCTCTGCAGCCTAGAACTCTTTTTTTCGAATCTTTGGGCCAAGTGCAAGGAGCGCTCAAAGCAATGCGCCCATGTTCGGTTCGCCGAAAGCACCACCGTTACGTCCAACCCGGTGCCGCTGTCAACATGTTTTACCTTTGCAACCCCACCTCCTGTGGGTCAAACAAGGAGTTTCAATATGTTCAGTACTCCTTTGAATCAATTTGTTGCTACTAACCCTGTTGTAGATATTAACCTTGCAATGGAAGTATAACAAATCAAGGATATCCTCATGAAGGTCCCAGGAGTCACCTTACCCTTCAACCAAGCATCTCTAACCAGCCATCATGATTCACGTTTTGTTCTTGCCATACCTGGGATGGATATTCCAAGTACCTCCCATGAAGTAATACGATGGCACAACGGACCCTGCGGAGCACACAGCCCTGTACCAAGAGAAGATGGACATCATCAGCATTCCCCCGCATCTTAAAGAAGTTTGCTTGTGCAGAGGCTTTCGGTCCACCTTATCTGGTCCCGCCTTGATGTGGCTGACTAATCAGCCTATGAACTCTATCTCATCTTACTCTCAATTAATTAACATGTTTCTTAATCAATTCTCTTGCAATCATGTGTTTGAGAAATTAACAAGTGACCTTTACAGGATTGTACAACAGCCTGACGAAACCCTAAAAGATTACGTGTTCAAGTTCAACAAGGAGGTTGTAAGCATTCCTCACATTGACGTGTCAATCGCAACAGAAGATTTCAGGATGGGGCTGAAGAGAGAATCACTGTTCTACCAAGAGTTGGTCATGTTCCCGTCTAGAAGCTTAGAGGAAGTCAGGACGAGGTCCGTTCATTTTATCGAGCCTAAGAAGACAAGATGGTTCATGGCATGGTGTCAAAGAAGACACCTACATATGAGAATCCTGACAGAAAGGCGGACTCATCCCATCATCAATCTAATAGGGGAAAACCCTACTCTAAAACTAACCCTTCTAAAATTAATATTGTGGAATAAGATGAGGATGATACAACTTATCCTAAGATTAGTGACTATTGCTTTTCCGTTGATGTTGCAGGACTCCTATACGCAATGGACAACTTGTGTAGCAAAGCAAGATGGCCAAAGGCAGCTGACAAACCTTCACCTTGGAATGACAAGTCCAAGTGGTGTGCTTACCATGAAGATTTTGGTCACATTACTGATAACTGCATCGCTTTGAGAAAAGAGATTAGCTACCTACTTTCAAAAGGACTCCTCAAGGATTTGCTTGGGTAAAGAAAAGGACGGACTGAGGCAAAAGAATCCGTAGCTGACACTCCGTCTTCACCTCCTCTAGCAACCAAGGTGATCAATTTCATCACGGGTGGCTCAGACATCTGTGGGACCACGTATTCTACAGCAAAACGTCATGCTAAGGATTTCAAGGAAGATAAGTTGGAGTTACCAACTAGGCATCCAGACCATTCCCCGGACCAGCAAATCGTCTTCGACGACGACGATAAAGAGGACATCTTGGACCCACATCATGACGGTCTGGTTGTCACCCTACAGATTGCCAACTGCAAGGTGAAGCGCATATTGATCGACAACGGTAGTTCACTCAACTTAATCATGAAGAGCACCTTAGAAGAAATGATGATTCCCCTATCAGAGGTCGTGAGGAATTCCTCCATTCTAGTGGGTTTCAGTGGAGAACCAAATATACAATTGGAGAAATCAAGTTACCCGTCTAAGTAGAGGGAATGAAATCTATGGAAAGGATTTGCGTGATCGATTGCCCGTCTTCTTATAACGTCATCTTGGGCAGGCCTTGGATCCATAACATGAAAGCAATTCCATCTACGTACCATCAATGTGTCAAGATGCCAAGACCTTGGGGTGTAATCAAAGTGAAGGGAGACCAGCAGGCCGCCAGGGAATGCTACAAAATGGATATGAAATCATGTTCTACTGTTCACTAAGCGTAGCCGGTAAAGAAGAAGGTCTAAAGATATCCTATAGTCTGTGTAACAAGAGATGTCCATGACCAAAGTTGAGTCAGAATGAAGCCGATACTGGGGCAAGCCATCATCCTCGTAAGATGTTCAAGATTACATGATTGTTGTCCCACCAAGTACCAGGGGATGCATCTTAAACTCTCTTACTCGTAAGTTAAAATTTTATTACAATTTTAACGCCCAGGTACGAACCTTTTCCTAAAATAATTATTTATCTCTTTCAAATTTATTATTCCTTTTATTCAATCAAAACCCCTACTGACTTAAGCATCGGAGGGGTGTTAGCTAAGCTAACACCCATCCCTAACATGTTTCAGTGATGCAAGATGAAGATTCCCCGACTTTGTGTAAACATCAGAAGCAATATGTTAAAAGCCTGGAAGGGTCAAAGCTTATCTTGAATGGCATAAGGTACACAACCTCTTTATACTTAAGAACATTTAACAATGTACCTACTGAGTCATGATTGCATTATCGCCTGGGCGCACGCTTTTCACACTTAAATTGGAAAAGCGAACATAATTCACCTTGTGAAGAGAATTATGTCTGCTATTCTAAATTTAAGTTGTGGACTAAGGGTTGTAACATTAACATGTTAGCTAAGGGACACCAAAAAATGATATTTCTACATGTCATCCACAACTTGGTTATAACATCGTTGCATGTTATCTTTACAACTTGCTTATAACATCGTTGCATGTTATCTTTACTTATTGGTTACAACACTAGCACATGTTGTCTTTCGTACCCATCATAAAAAATACTCAAAGGGATAGCACCAAATGTACCATTACAATAAGCTAAAGTTAACCAAAAGACTAAGATATTGGACCAACCCAAAACCATCAAAACCAAGTTTTTGGACTCTTATGAGCCACTTACAAACCCAAAAAATTCAAATATGTCCTAGGGGCACCCCCGATTTTAAAACCCAAATTCACATGCCAATATAGGCATGGCAAATAAAGCATAACCATTGTTTAAAAACTTGAAAAAGAAATTGTTTTTTTATACTGCATGTGCAGCTTCAGTTTCCTTACCCTCGTCCTTTACAGACGTACCAACTTCTTCCTTATCCTTCCCTCCTGCTCCGCCTTGCTCGATCTCCTTGATCTCATGAGAATTCACCTCACCTACATCCACGGATTCACATAAGAAGGCATTTAACATGGCCACTTCATCCTCAATCCTCCATGCACCATGTTTTCCAGCCTCAAATTCTTTGATCATATTGATTCTGCTTTCCATTACCTACTTAGTGGCATCAGCCAAGAACTTTTCCTTCACTTCCTCTAGTTCTTTAGTGTGCTCCTCCTCTACTTTCAACATTCTGGTAGTAAGACTTCCCAGCTCCTTCTCAGCTTGATAAGCACCTACACTTTCCATCTAGGCTTTCTGGGTCAAGATCTTGTTCTGATCTTCCCTCACCTCCACCTCTTTTAACAAAAAAACTATAAACTTCATCACCTGCAAGAAAGACATGTTCTCATGTTAAGCAATTTACGCATAGAAAATTCTATGCACCTCTTAATCAGAAAGGAGTTTTACCTTCTCAAAAGAGCTTTCAGTGTTAGCCCTCACATTCTCTATCTTTAAATCGTCCTCCACCATGATCAGCGCATCATCCAACTTTCTCTTTTTCCCTACCTTGTTGATTGAACGGGTCACTACATGATGAAAAGAAGAAGGGTCACATGGATAAGCAAAAAGTCAAGAATGTTATTTGCTACAAAGGAGACTTTATCAGATGACATCTTTACTGGACTAACACTAGCAGAAACTCTACTGTCTTTTTCCTCCTCTCTTGAATCTTCCCCTACAAACTCAACAGGTGTCGGTCGGCACTTGCGCAAGGAATCAGGAAACAAGCTCAAAATCAAGTCCACATTAGCAGCAGTATCATCTAACGGCGGGAACAACTCCTCCAACGTTTTAACTATACAAGAAGGAAGCAAGCACAACCTGTCAAAATAAAAATCAAGAAATATGGGAAGATGTAAGTGGAACACTAAGCAACCTCTACCTTGACGGTTCCAAGCGGACACCATCTCTTTGCCTCCCTCCAGACTCGCCTTCTTCACATAAAAATATTTGTATTTCCACCCTCTCTCCGCTGCGTCTAAACCCAAAACAAAGGGGTCTCTACCCGTCATGATCCTAAAATTATATCTACCATTGCCAAACGCCCTAATGTCGTAAACCAATGCCAACTCTTCTAACCCAGCAACAAACCCATTCTCAGTTGAAATTTTGTCTAGGGTATGCAAGGTACGCCAACCGATAGGCATCAATTGACACTATGACAGTTGGGTGGCCTCAAAGAAGCGGGCGATTAAGGGAGAGAAGGGGAATTTCAAACCTATGGTAAAAGGGTACTCGTAAAAGCCTACCTAATCCTCAGAAATACAATCAGCACTGCAATATTCACCAGGCACTAGGAACTCTGCGTTGGGGGGAAATGCATTATTCCTCTTCAGAGCATCAACGTGGGACGCCCTGAAATTGCACCGTTCATCCCCTTTCTTCTTAATAAACCCCAGACACTTAAACCCCTTAGTAAGGGATACCTCAACGTCTATTACTTTTTTGCCTTTTCCCATACTAACGACTGGAACAAGAAAAAAGAAAAGAGAACTCACCGTAGAAATGGGAAAAGACCTAGCGCCTGCTGATGGAGATTTTTGAAAAGGAAATTTGGTTTTTCTACTTTAAACTGTGTAAATATGAGAAGACTGCTACAGGCGCCTACTAAGCCTATAATAGCCCTAATTTCTCGTAAACCGTGCGAGCCAACCACCTCATCAACTCCCTTACAAACCCGAGGTGACACTTGGCAAAATATTAAGACTTTCCGTATTCAGCATGAAAAGCCTCAATATTTTGGAGGCAATTGTTTCATCCCAAAAATTTCACTCAGCATGACATCTACATCTTGATCATTCACCTTGAGGTAACGTCTTGATTTACGTCTTGAACTAACGTCTTGTAATATATGTTGTATATTTCTCTATTTTTCAGGAAATAAGTTACGATTCAAATTGGATAACCTTATCTTTGAAGACCTTGTCAAACAGAGGGTTTAAACTTCATAAACGACCATAATTCCCATAGATACTAACGGCTGTTCATCATCAACTGAGGGCGAGATTCTAGGCGAAATATCAGGAAGAGCATTCAAGTTGTTGTTTCGGTTACACATACAAATATATAAACCCTCTAGAACGCACATGTATTCACGTTACACACTCTTCTCTACTCTCATACTGCACTTTGTACTCAAATAACTACTAAATTCAATAACATTTTTTGGTTAAGGTAGGCTTTTCCTAAAGCCTCTCGAGGTTTTCCCATGCCCAAAGCTATATATAAAAAAAAGCCATGTAAGAAAGATTTTTAGTCTACTAGTATCATGCAATCAAATACAATTTACATACCTGGACAATAGTTAAGAAACCAGCGCAAGTTTTTGAACTGGGTTTCGTTGCTACACACAACCCCCTGTATAGAAAGGACAATACTGCACTACCCCAACTATAATCTCCAATCTTCTGAACGTCCCTCAACAGTGGCAGGTATATTAGCTTCAATTTGTTGTCACTAGAATCTGCCATAAGACTAGCCCCCAAGCATAGAAAAATATATGCTCGGGTGTACCGATCAATCATCCACCGCTCCGCCCTTAGGGGAAGCTCACCAAAGTACGGAAAGGCTTGTAGAACTCTTGTAACATTCAATGAACAAACTTTCAGTTCACTTTCAGATGGTGTAATTCCAAGTAACTCTTCACATAATTCAATCCATTCCCCCTTTTTCTTAAAAGTTTCTCCACTAATCACAGCATGTCCGTCTATAGGAAGGCCACACAGCATACCAATATCCTCCATTGTGATAGTCATCTCTCCTACGGGTAAATGAAAGGTGTGGGTCTCCGGACGCCATCTCTCAACTAAAGCATCTATTAAATGCCAATCTATTTTGAAATGACCCAAACTATACACACCGTAAAATCTAGCTTGTTTGAGACTTTCAACTATCCTCCAATCCAATATATTGGGCAGCCCTGTTGAACCCCTAATTCTAAGTTTTTCAACTGGTTGTCCAGCCCAAATATAATTTGACCGATGGTTAGTGTTTTGGTAGAAAAAACAATAAAGTAGAATCTTAACTATGTTTAGTGTGTGGATTGAACAATAAGGAGGGAACTATGGAATTCGATTATATGGAACAAAAGAATGAAAAAGAGATAATGACAACACGATTTGTTAACGAGGAAAACCTTGGAGGTGATAACCTCTTTGGAAAAAACCCCGGGAGTTAGGTCTCCAACCTTAAAGGTTTCACTATAATGATCACAAATACAACTTTGGAAGATAATGGAGAGGATTACAAGAGCTTTTTGTGTAGAGTGTGTGCGTATGAGCATGAATGTGTTTTTCCGTCTCCATTTCCCCTTAAATACAAGTAGATATGAAAGAGTCAATATGGTTCCTATAATCTCGGCATTTTGGTTTATCACTTCAACCTCCGTGAGACCAAGTCGCCCTAGCCGTTTGAAGGTCTCGTTGAACGTGCTTGAAGATTGTTCCGCATTCCTCTCTTAATTACCGAAAATAAGAATAAGAATATTAGGAAATATTGAACAAGTAAATATTAAAACAATACTTACAAAGGTAATGACATCTCGATATGCAGGATCAATTGAAGATGTCGCCATGTTGAAAAATGCCCACAACAATTTGTCCCCAAAACATTTGACTATGTTGGCAACCGAAGAGGCAAAATGTTTTTCTTTTGAATTAATGGTCCAACCGTCCGCCCGCTTGATGGGACGTTTTGGAAGACGTGGCGTTGAAATGGACGGTTGGGGAGAAGAGTTATTTTTGAAAAGGAATTCTTTTTCTTTTTATTAACCGCTTGAGAGGATAAATTAATCTTCTCAAAGCTTCTTTTCACCTCCGTTGGCCCACGGCGCCGTTCGTCTCCAAGGTAAAATTCCTCCGTCTCTCACCTTCTTCCTTTGTTTATTTTTCTTTTTGCTTTGTCAACCATGGGTAAAACTAGGTTGTCTCGCGTCCAAACCCAAGAAAGCGTCATCCCCACAAGGTCCCGTAGAGATTAATCTCGACGATTTTGTTTGCGGAAATCTTCTCACTAAACCAAATCAAGAAACTTGTTTGTTCAACGATTCTCAAATAGAGTCCATAAAACAACAATGTTGCTTCCCAAGTGGTGCAATTTTTCATCCCTTTTCCATAAAACTTAGGTCTCGACTCATATTTCCCTCAAATGGATCTCGTTTCTTCGAATATCCCTTCCTTCTAGGGTTTAGTTACCCTTTTCCACCGTTGGTTACCGAGTTCTTTCGAAAACTCAACCGGCTTATGCTCAACTTATGCCAATGGCTCCGGCGAGTTTTTGCTTTTGTCCTCAAAGTAAACCGAGAAAACGGACTAAACCTAGGGCTTCCCGAAATTGCCTATTCCTATGATCTTCAACTTTTTGGTTCCAAAAGGTACCTTTAGAAAGAAATCAGTAGAAATCCTTTGATGAGCACCACATCCTCCAAAGGATAGGGATGGAAGAATAGATTTTTCTTTGTTGATAGGACGTCGATTGGAGAAAAGGATGAGATATCGAAGCAATGGAACAAGGGAGGTACTTAAATTCTTACTCTTGTGACTTCCCGTTCTTGAGACAAACCGAATTGTAATTGTTCTTGCTTTTATGTAGATATTGATTGGGGAGAATTGTTTCCACCGCCAAAGACACTCTAGCCAAGATCGAAGAGTTTTTCGCCTCCCTCTCGATAAGAGGTCTCCCAAAGGTTTGTTGGAAGCTTCGTCGACTATTCCAGAGGATATAAAGGCTTCTACTTCTGTAATTATGTCCACTGGTAAGCTTGGTATCTTGTTACCTTTGATAACTGTCATCAATTTGAATTGTTATTCGTTATTGACAATATCTCTATGTCCATGCAGTCTCCAAACCGGTAGTTTCGTGGTCCGACTTTGACCCGGATGATATTGAGGCCATGCTCTCTCGAACCCGTTGTCAAGATTGAAAAGAAACCTCCACCTCGCTCCTAAGAAGAGTCCTGTTCGATGAAAGCATTGGTATTGGCTCTAGGGTGAGGAAGAGAAAAGCTAGCCAAGAGGAAGTGATCGAGGTTGGAGACTCCTTTGATGGAATGTCAGCGGGAGCTTTCAAGAAGAAATTCATGAGCCTGGCGACGGGGTAAGACACCATTAATTGGATATTGAATAGTTTCAAAGGTTGTTATAACATTTAGTAATATCAAGATGTCATCTTTCGATCGTAGGATACGTGGAGGAATTGGCAAAAGAAGTTGAAATGGTAAAGAAGAAGTCCAAAGCCGACATCGCTTTGGTCAGAAGGAGAAGTTGGCATCGATAATAAGGTGAAGGAATATGAGAAGACTATAGAGCAATTAAGCAAGTCAAATGAGAACAAGAACAGACAAGAAGGACTTATTGAATAGTCTGGCAAAAAGTGAGGATGACCACAACAAGGAGATAGCAGAAGTGAGGAATTCTTGCAAACTAGCCGCAATAAGACTCGTCTCTCAATGCAAGGTGAAGATGATGAAGGAATATCGTGAAGGGAAGGTCGGTGCTTGGGATATCAATAGGGAATGTGCCTATCTGCTCAAGTTGACAGTGAGGTGACTGACGAGGGCGAGGTGTCGTCAAGTCCGTATGAAACGATTGTCAAGGATGCACCAAATAGCTGGAGAAGTGACACCGCATGCAACACCATGCGCGTAAGCCACCTAAACAAAAAGAAGGTAAAACAACTTGGTTCTTGGTATTTTGTTGATGTTTACTGGGGTGGAATCCCTTAAGACAATTTTTATTTTTATTTGGTTTGTAATGGGTCCATAAGGACTAAAGACAATCTTTTTTATGTGTTGGGTTGGTCCAACACTTGTGCACGTTTACTGTTGGTAGTTCGGATACTTTATGGTTGCTTTAGTTTAGTTATGGTTTAATAGTTTTCAAGCACGTCAAGGCTTGTTTCTTTTGGATAATTTTTTGTATGTTTTGCACATATGGTGACATGATAGTATGTCGAAATGATAGGTACTTAGGATGACATGTATACGTCATAAACCGTAGATACTTAGATGACACGTATATGCCATAAACCGTAGATACTTAGATGACACGAATATGCCATAACCATAAGAATAATACTTAAGATCAATCATCTAATTGAGTGGGAATGGGTAATCTATATGAGTTTACCCATATAGGCCCACCCCACACCTCAATTAGTGAGATAACTTGCGCTCCAGCGAAGGTGTGGTAACCTAACTTCTTAAGAAAGAGGTAATTAACTCTTTAAACCTTAGAAGGGATTGTGTACCTTTACTTGAGAAGAGATGGCCGCCTCTAACGGAGGAGAAATCGTTGTTCCTTGCGTGCATTCGATATGTCCCCATGTAAATGTGTCAATACCTCATAAGATAGAAACACGTTAAAAACGGACGCCAACTAAGGTTGACGTCTCTCCACAAAGTATATTAGCGACATCTTAACTTGTAAATAATAAAAAAGATGCATAGGAGAAAAGAAAGGTTGTAAAGAATTAAAAGACGATTCATACCGGAAAGATGAGTTCATGGGAAATCATATTTAAATGTAATACCTTTTGAGATGAATGGCGTTCCAACTTCGCGGTATTATTTGGCCATCCAAGGTTGCAAGGCGATATGCTCCTTTTCCGGCTTGTGCATCTATTAAGTAGGGTCCCTCCCATTTTGGGGCGAGCTTGCCCGCATTGGGCTCCTTGGTATTTTGGAATGCCTTTCGTAGGACTAAGTCTCCTACTTGAAACCTTCTAACCCTTACGTTTTTATTGTAAGATCGGGCTACCCTTTGCCGATATGCCGCCACGCGAACTTTGGCCATGTCCCTTAGCTCGTCCACGTATCCGTGTCATGTATCAAGATGTCTTTATTATGTTCGATGTCGCAAGCCGTATCTTGCCGTTGGTACAAGGACTTCGCCGGAATAACAGATTCTGGCCCAAATACAAGTGAATAGGGGGTTTGACCAAGAGCATTCTTAGATGTCGTCCCGTCACCCCATGTGACCATTGGTAACTCTTCCGCCCAACGTCCTTTCTTCCGGTTTAGTCTCTTTTTTAAGTTGCCGATTATTATTTTGTTGCTAGACTCGCCCGTCCATTGGCTTGAGGGTAAACAGCGAAGATGTCACCATCTTAACACTCCAAGATGTCAAGAAATCTTGGGTCCTCTTGCCGATGAATTGAGAGCCGTTGTCACAAATTATCTCCGATGGAATTCCGAATCGGCCGAATATGTTCCTTTTGATAAAAGATATCACTTCTTTGTCACGAACTTGCACATATGCCTCAGCCTCTACCCATTTAGAAAAGTAGTCCTGTCATGGCCAAAAGAAATACTCGTCCCCCGGTGCTATGGGAAGTTTTCCTACTATGTCCATTCCCCAAACCATAAAAGGCCATGGTGACAGGATAGGATGTAGCAGCCAAATTGGCCGGGTGCAGATGTCCCCATGTCGTTGACAGAATCACATTTCTTTGCGTAGTCAACGGCATCTTTTCTCATTGTAGGCCGAAATAGCCCATTCTAAGAGCTTTAGTATGTAAACTTCGCCCCTGTATGATTTCCACAATCTCCTTCGTGCAGCCTCCTTGAGAACCCGATGGGCTCTATCTCGCCTAGACATCTTAAGTAGTGACCTCATGCATTTTCTAAACAAGAGATTATCAATAAGTAAATATTTAGATACTCTTACCCCGAAGGCTCTTGCATTTTTCTCCTCGATCGGGATCGTATCATCTAAGAGATATTTGATAATAGGAGCCGTCCAAGAGGTTGCCGCAGAGAGGCAAGTATGTCGGCATCCAGGGCGAACATCTCAAGATGGTCAATTGCTGGGACGTCAACATGTATGATTGGGATACCGGTTTGTGAGAAGCTTTTGAAGGCCGAACCCAAGTTTGCCAGAGCATCTCGCTTGAGAATTTTCTTCCCGTGGATTTGTTCCAAGGAAAATGTTTTGAATTTGGCCGAAATAATTTTTACAATTTCCAAATATGTTGTCATCTTAGCGTTCTTCGCGACGTAGGACCCTTTGTACTGATTAACAATTAGTAATGAATCCATGAACACCCGGATATGCTTGACATCTAAGTCTTGGGCTGCAGCTTAAACCCGCAATTAGAGCCTCATACTCGCTTCATTGTTGGTAGCCTTGAAACCGCAACCGATAGATTGTGGTATTACGTCCCCTTGTGGCGATTTTAGTACAACTCCAAGACCTCGTACCTCTCATGTTGGAAGCACCGTCCGTGTAGAGAGTCCAAATTTTTAGGATGTCATCATCTTGAAGTTGTTGTACTTCCAATTCCACCTCTTGTTGTAGGGTTGGATCGAAATCGCCCACAAAATCAGCCAGTGGCTTGGGATTTTATTGCGCCTGGGCTCGTACTTGATGTCGTATGTGCTTAATTGTACAGACCATTTCGCCATTCGACCCGACATCTCCGGTTTTCTCATGACATTCTTAATAGGATAGTTAGTGCGTACAATAATAGTATGTGTTTCAAAATAGTGCCTTAATTTAATAGAAGCAAGCTATCAAAGCTAAAATTAATTTTTGTAAATGAGAATACCCGGTCTCAAAGATCTAAGAGTGTCTTACTTATATAGTAGATGGGTTGCCGATTACCATCTCGTTCGTCACCAAGATCGCGCTTACGCCTTCTGACACCGCTAGGTAGATGTAAAGATGTTCTTCCATCTCGAGGTTTGGCCAATAAGGGAGGTGTCGACAGTAAGTTTTGAGCTCCCGAAAAGCTTCTTCATGTTGTTCCTCCCATTGGAACTTCTTGTTCTTTCTTAAGATGTCGTAGAAAGGTTTGCATCGATCCGAGGATTTTGAAATGAATCTAGTGAGTGCGGCAATTTTTCCCGTCAATCTTTGGACGTCCTTGACAGATTGAGGTGATGACAGTTGAGAATAGCGCGTATTTGTTCCGGGGCGGCTTCAATGCCTCTTTTAGTAACCATATAACCCTTAAACTTGCCGGCCTTCATTCCGAAGTTGCATTTAGTGGATTAAGTTTCATATTGAAACAATCCAAGATGTCAAAAGCTTCGAGAGAGGTTGCTTATGTGATCCTCGGCCTTCTTGGATTTTACTACCATGTCGTCGATGTATACCTCCATTGTGTCCCCAATCCGATCCTTAAACATCTTGTTGACGAGCCTTTGATACGTTGCACCCGCATTTTTTAGTCCAAAAGGCATGGCAATATAACAATAAATACCTGGGGGTTATGAAGGCAAGTGTCCTCTTGGTCGATGGTTCCATCTCGAATTTGTTGAAATCCCGAGGACGCGTCCATGAAAGTGAGGAGTTCGTGACCCGAGGTGGCATCAACTAATGAATCTATGTGCGGCAAAGGGAAAGGATCTTTTGGGCAGTGCTTTATTTAAGCTCGGTGAAGTCGACGCAAACTCGCCATTTCCCGTTTCTCTTCTCTACCACAACCACATTCGCCAACCATCTTGGATAATCGACCTCCCGTATCATGTTGGCTTTGAGTAAGCGCTCTACCTCCTCCTTGATGATCCGATTTCGGTTTCGCAAACTTTCTACGTTTCTCGGTGCACCGGTTTAAAGCTAGGATCTACGTTAAGTTTGTGAGTGATGACATCTTTGCTAATGCCTCACATGTCATCATGTTTCCAAGCGAAACTCTTTATTCTCGTTTCTTAATAGGTTCACAAGCTTCTCTTCTATATCCGACGGATGTCGTGCCAATAAGTACTTTGATGTCCTGGTTGGAAGGATCTAACAATACTTCTTTCACATCATCCTCCCTAGCTTCCAGACTTCACGTACTTTCCTCGGTAATTGCTATGCTTGTTTTGGAGATGTAGACGCCTTCATTGAAGTTTTGTAACATTCCTTGGCCACCCGTTGATCACCGTAAATCTTAGCGACACCCCAAGGTGTTGGAAACTTCACACACCGATGGTAAGTGGAGGGTACGGCCTTCATTCCGTGAATCCACGGTCTTCCAAGAATGACATTGTAAGATGTTGCGCAATCAATTACGCAGAACCGTTCCATGGTGTTGAGGCCCTTTGAGTATATTGGAAGCTTTATCTCCCCCACCGTTTCTTTGACTTCACCACCGAAGCCTACCAAAGATCGAAGACTTTTTGACAATCTCCGATTCTCGGGATGTTCATTTCCTTAAGGGTACCCAACATAATAAGATTGACTGAGCCGCCCCATCTACCGTAATACGTCAGACAGGCCAGCTTGGCGATCCGCAAGGAAATAACTGCATCACGTCATGATGGGGTTCCAGCAAGTTATCACGATCACTTTCATCAAAGGTAATTGGATCCGGCAAGGTGTCGACATCCCGGGCCGTCTCTCCGCTTTTCCTCTTTGACTCCTTAGCGTGTCGTTTTGCGGCGTAATAGGATGTTCCACATATTTCGAGCCTCCACCGATGAAGTTGATCACCTTTGTTGATGCCGGGAGAAACCGGCCTTTCAGCCTTCATGAGGAGCTTCGCATTTTCAAATCTTCTTCTTTCTCGGATCCCAACAACTCCTTAAGATGTCCTTTCGAGAGCAAGTAACTCGATCTCCTTTCTTAACGCGATGCGCCTTCGCAACGTGTCCAAAGTCTTCATGGTAAGCGCACCATTTTGATTTGTCACGCCATCCCGTGGTTTTGTCCGTTTTCTGCCATCTCGGCTTTGTCTCCTAGGTTGCCCATCGTACGTAGTACACCCGAAATGTCAACCGTAAAAACAATAATCGAAATGTTAGGCACATTATCACTATCTTCATCCTCACCGTCTACCGAATTAATTTTGCTAGTGTCAATTCTCTGATAAGGATTGGGACGGTTGTTCCCGCGATGGGACGATCTCGCCTTTTCCGTCAGATGGTCATATGTCGACATCTTGATGACGACTTCGATCTTCGCAGCCTCATCTTCCTCCGCCTTATGAACCTTAATGCCCCGCTTCCCGACTTCTTCTAGCCGCTTACAAGGAGTCATTACCAAATCTTGATAATACCGTGAATCTTTCTTCAACCCCATTTTGAATGCTTCGTGGTCAGCGACATGTCAAGATTGGGAATTTCTAACACCTCCTTATTGAACCGATGGACATAATCCTTCGTAGTCTCATTAGGCCGCCGGGTCACATTGTAGAGATCACTTGTCAACTTTTCAAATTGTCGATCGCATGAGAATTGGTTATAGAACATGTTGATGAGCCGGGCGTATGAACCAATTGAACCTAGGGTTGCCTAATCGCCCATTTCCGAGAGCCGGTCCAGACAAGGTGGATCCAAATCCCCGCATAAGCAGCCTCCCGTATTGAAGCGGGATATGGATTATGTCCATCTTTTCTTGATAGTGTGCAACATGCTCCTCTGGGTCCGTGGTGCCGTCGTACAACTTCATAGATGGTAATAAACGCTTCGATGTCGACATTTGCAATTGCCGACAAACCGGATTGATTGTAACAGCTTTGGGTCACCGGTTGAATTGGAGGAGTTACACCGGCACGTTCATTATCGCTCTCGAGATCCTCGCATCCGTTTAGCTAGCGGGTTTCCCGCAAAAGGGTCACCATAGGAATACGATTGAAATTATTATTATTGAAAAGATTATTTAGCAAACCAAAATCGTCCGTAGTAGTCGTGACAAATAGTGTTGTCTATAAATGGAATGAATGGGGTGAATCCTCATGAAGATGGCGTCAATGGGGTGTCCCCTGGCAAAGATGTCGACATCATTAAAGATGTCACGGAGGAGGACTGCCCATTGGAATGAATTCATTCTCGAAATGTAGATCCTCCGGTGTTGTCAAAGTTGAGAATCCTCGCACGCAGCGGTGATATATTCTCAAGCCGAGATGCGATGAGCCGTTGGTCTTTCTCGTATCTTAATCATGGAATTGGTCAACACCTTCGAATTGTTATCTTGCTGGTCCAACCTTTGATTCAACCTCCGGTCAAGATACTCCGGATGTCGCATCTCGCATTGGAAGACGTTGCCCCTTTTGTGGAGTCTTCGTAGGTTGAGTTGGCCGAGACCCGCCCCGAGGAGGTGGTGGTAACAAGCCGGTTCTACCTCCCGATGTGGGAACAACGGCGGGACCTTTGCCGGCGGTGGACACATTGGGGGTGCAGACATAGTGAATTTGATTAGGAAATGTTTCAAATAACCGATAAACCACGAGGCCCCTACTGGCGCCAAATTGTTTTGGTAGAAAACAATAAAGTAGAATCTTAACTATGTTTAGTGTGTGGATTGAACAATAAGGAGGGAACTATGGAATTCGATTACATGGAACAAAAGAATGAAAAAGAGATAATGACAACACGATTTGTTAACGAGGAAAACCTTGGAGGTGATAACCTCTTTGGAAAAAACCCCGGGAGTTAGGTCTCCAACATTAAAGGTTTCACTATAATGATCACAAATACAACTTTGGAAGATAATGGAGAGGATTACAAGAGATTTTTGTGTAGAGTGTGTGCGTATGAGCATGAATGTATTTTTCCGTCTCCATTTCCCCTTAAATACAAGTAGATATGAAAGAGTCAATATGGTTCCTATAATCTCGGCATTTTGGTTTATCACTTCAACCTCCGTGAGACCAAGTCGCCCTAGCCGTTTGAAGGTCTGTTGAACGTGCATGAAGATTGTTCCGCATTCCTCTCTTAATTACTGAAAAATAAGAATAAGAATATTAGGAAATATTGAACAAGTAAATATTAAAACAATACTTACAGTGTAATGACATCTCGATATGCAGGATCAATTGAAGATGTCGCCATGTTGAAAAATGCCCACAACAGTTAGCCTGTGAAGTCAATACAGAATCATTTATCGGCCCTGGATCAACAAAAGATTGCACTGCGAATTGATCCATCTGAAACACACAAATAACATAGTCAGGGGATATATTATATGTAAACTTACTTAGTATTAATTTAACAAAAAATAATATAAATTTACATAATTAACAATAAAAGAATACTAAACAGTTATATATATAATGAGAAGAAACATAAATAATTGATATAATACTTACTTAGTATTAATTTTTGATAAACCTCCTCTACCGAAGTTCTTCTTTTTCTCTTTCTTTTCTAAGGCTTCTTCTTCTCTTTCCTTTCTTCCTGCAATTCTTTTCTTTTCTTCCTTCAATACATTGGCAATGCATCACGGTTATAAAGAAACTGCAAAGGAATACTGGAAAAAAAGTTTTAAATCAAACAACCACCTGTGACACCAAAAAGCAAACAACAAAAAAACTTTTTCAAATCAAACAAACTCCCGTGACCAAAAAAAATATATATATATGTTTTTTTTTTAAACGGCACTAGAGATGCCGGATTTGACAAATTTTAAAACCGGAAGTACAACTTCCGGATTACCAAAAAAAAAAAATTAATTACCTCTCTCTCTCTGCAATATTCGACCTAGGAAAAAAAACATTTTTTAAAACCGGAACATGTATTGCCGGATTTAAACAAAAAAAAAATTGATTTTTAAAACCAGAATTAGAGGTTTCGGATTTAACCAAAAAAAATGATTTTTAAAACCGAAACTAGGGGTTCCGGATTTTCATTAAAACCGGAATATGGAATGCTGGTTTTCAAAAAAAGTGTTATTTTGGTATATAAGTTTTTTTTTGATGTTATTTTGGTAAATAATTATTTAAAAAGTAATATTTTGGTTTTTTGCTCTTTATTTGTAAGTTCACATTTGTTTTAGTCCTTTATGTCCTCTATTTTTGCAATTTTATGACATTATTTGACATATTTGTTATGTTCACGGTTTTTTTACTTAGGTTCACTATTGTTTTTTGTTAAGTTCACAGTTGTTTTAGTTCTTTATGGCCTTTATGTTTGCAATTTTATGAGATTATTTGACATATTTGTTATGTTCACAGTTGTTTTTACTTAAGTTCACTATTTTTTTTGTTAAGTTTACAGTTGTTTTAGTCCTTTGTGGCCTCTATTTTTGCAATTTTATGAGATTATTTGACATATTTGTTATGTTCACAGTTGTTTTTAATTAAGTTCACTGTTGTTTTTAGTCTTTTATGGCCTCTATTTTTGCTTTTTTATGAAAACCTCGTTTGTGCAGTTTAGTGAACTGTTTGCAATGGATTATTAAAGTATAAAACGAGTGGACAGTTTGTAGCATATGACAGACATTTAAATAGCACACAAATATCCCGTAACGGATGAAAGTCTTTCAAAAGTAATTTTTGTAAATCACCCTACATTGAAATTAAGGTGAGTTTTACCAAAAAATGGACAATAATGCGAAATCTTAAACTGATTGATAAGCCATTTGACCTATGATACTTGAAAGTGCCTGTTATTGTAATCCGGTTCTATGGTTTGTATTATGTTCATGTTTCTATGTTGTTTACGTTCCTCTTTCCCGGCAAACTCTCTCTCTTTCTCTCCAACGACCCTCTCCTCCCCGGCGAATTCCGTTTAGAAGGAAAATTAATCCTGTTTTCGTCTGTTCTGTTCCGACGAGCATATCTATTTCTCCGGGCATTAATTTCTGATCTCCAATGCTCAGATTTTGCGTTTACGTGTCTATAACAATCCCCGTAAATTTGAGCTCAATCCAACGGTTAACGAATCGGGATATTGAATTAATCCTATTTTCGTCTGTTCTGTTCTGTTCCGACGAGCATATCTCTTTCTCCGGGCATTATTTTCTGATCTCCACCTATCTCTTTCTCCGGGCATTATTTTCTGATCTCCACCATTCAGATTTTGCATATAGGTATCCATAACAATCCCCGTAAATTTGAGCTCAATCCAACGGTTAATGAATCGGGAAATTGAATTTTTCTGAGCCTGATCTGGAAATCAAATCAGCAAGGAAAGATTGTCTGGAAGAGGGGTAGGGGGTCGCCGGAGGAGGTAGGGGAAGGGGGTCATCGGTGGTAGGGGTTTTTTTGTGTTCAAAGGGAAGGGTCACCAGAAGGAGAAGGGGAAGGGGAAGGGGAAGGGGAAGGGGAAGGGGAAGGGTTAGTAGAGAGAGAAAGTGAGAGAAGAGAGAGAAAGGGGGTTAGTTTTATATTTTTGGGTAGGAAGGACTAGGTGGAATTTTGATTATGAAGCCGGATTAGTTGGTTAAATTTCAAAATTCATGTCTTAATTGATCCTTTGACTTGGGATGGAGGATCCACCGGTAATTTCCCCTTAAAGTAATGGGTATTTTGGCCGGAAATATTGAGGGTATTTTGATCGGGAATAATGGTGAAATGTCGGATGGGTGAGGGGAGCCGACAGTTAGGGAGAATGGGTTTATTATGTGTGTGAAGAAATGAGGGTAATTTAGATAAAACCCATTTTTCTTATTCTTAATGGTTTTCCTTTTTTTTTTATCTAATTAGATTTTTTTTAATATAAAAATAAGATCATTACCATCATCCATTTAAAATAATTAAAATCATAGAACTATCACTACAAGGAAAATCGGATTTAGAGACGGAAATTTAGAGACGGACGGAATCCGTAGCTAATTTGGCGACAGATTAGAGACAGAACAAAAAATCAGAAACGGATTTGAATTCCGTCTCTAAATTAGAGACGAAAAGTTTTTATCACTATTCTCTCAACTCATTATCTCTCCTACATTATTTTAATACTCATAACACCATTATAATTTACTATTCTCTCCACTCACTCTCTCTCCTATTTTACTATTACGCTCACAACATTTACAATTTCCTTAATCCCCGTGCCATTTGAAAATTTCCTAAGATCGGTGGGACGGAGG